>JAKVIS010000944.1:0-44972 GCA_033119425.1 Bufotes viridis | reverse complement strand
GATACCATACCTTTATGCATTTTTGGGTCGGCATGTAAAAATGCGCCTATCAATCAAGATGCTTGCTGCGCTGAATGAACTGCAGCCTATGTACGCTTGCCCTGCATATCCAGGAATCCAAAAGCAGTGCGACCCGGCGTATTTCAATGCAGCTATAATCAAAAGTCACTCATAAACTAAAGTATGTGCCGCAAGCCAGTAAATATCATGGGACCAGTCACAGTTGAAGACCTCACAATACGGCCTGAAGCGCCAATGGAAATAGTCAAACCCTGCATCATCTATGACCAGGAGGCAGAAAACCTCGAAGGCCGCTTGGTTTAAGTTGGATGGCTTGGAAGGACACCTGTGCTCACAGATCGTTATCGTTGGGGTGACGAAGTTTGTACATGTCTTTGGATGCGCAACTAACTCTTCTCTGTTGTTTAGGAGGAGCATATAAAATACTTCCCGTTTTTCTACGTGTCTAATATTATATTCTATAACATTTCTATGCTATTTAGTATTATAAACTAGTTGCATCAACTGCAGACAGAAAAAGGAAATGCAAACTAAAGTCTGTCTTCTAGGCTGCAAAATGCTGCGCTATTATTTCCCCATATTCATGTTTATACTAAATGAAGTACACTGACAAACAGTATAGAAAGGAAATTTGGATATGTTAGGACAATGTAGCTAAAGTGTTTATGCAGTCAAGCTATGCACTGAGGAGGAAAGTTAGCTGGCAAGCAAATGCATGTCACTGTAATGTGATCTTCACTACAGCTGATAGCCTGATCTTAGATATCAGCATCCACTCAAGCCATCAGCTGTGCCATACTGGCCTAATATCAGTCAGATGAGAGCTGGTGCTGGCATGTATCCATATCCAGGGATTTAACTGCAAAGGTGTCAAATCGTAGCTGTAGAGTATTTCACAGTTCCCAGCAACGCTATTAATATGAGAATTTGACTGACTGGCACAATACGCAGTTAGTTCTGATGACACGTGCATCTCTGTTCCTGCTACATGCAGCTCACTCTGTGCAATATAACATCTGTTTAATCATAATAATTCCATTTAAAATCAGTATGGAATCAAATCAAAATCTACAGCTCACATTTGGCTGGTAAAACATGGCACATCTTTAACTAACGGGTTTATTAAAACAGTAGGAGTAGAATATATAGCTATTAAAAAAAATATAATAAGTTGTGGATGAAAGATAGTGCTTAAAAAGAGATAAAAAAAAAAAAACCCAGTTTGTTTAGATTGCCAAAGATATAGCTCTATATTCTAGATCTTATGAATTCATCCGTGAACAATAATTACCATGAATGTAGCAGTTAGGATGATCGGATCATCTTTAGTCGTAAGATCAGTATGTAATGTCCCACATGACTACTTACCTCGCGCAGATGCCATACTATTATTACTGGCATACTGGAGTTGGCGCAGTGAATCTCTCTCATAGCACTACCCAGAGTCTCAGTTCTGCTGGCACTGGGCCAGACTTCAGCCACCTGTGGCCGTGCTCTACCTCCCAGCCGAATCCAGCATGATACCAATATGTCAGTGCAGCTATAATCAAAAGTTACTCATAAACTAGGTATGTGCAAGCCAGTAAACTATCCATGGGACAAGTACAGTTAGCAGACCTTACAATAGCAGCCTGAAGCACAATGAAGTACTCAAACCCTGCTCTCATGTGACTAAGAGGCAATAAGCCTCAAAATTGCTTGATTTAAATTGGATGGCTTCGGGGACCTGTGCTCCTAGATCATTATCATTAGGGTGACAAAAATTGTACATGTCTTTTTGGATGCCAGCTAACTCTTTTCTCACTGTTTAGGAGGGCTGCATAAAATTTTCCGTTTTCTAATTGTCCTAATATTATATTCTATAACATTTCTATACTGTTTGTGTTATAAACTAATTTCATAAAGCTTGAATATGAGGAAGGAGTGCAGACTAGCAGAAGTCTGCTTTTTAGGCTGAAAAAGTACATGCCTATTATTTCCCATATTCATGTTTATGCAAATGAGTTTACCTGACAAGAACAGTATAGAAAGGAATTTGATATAATATTGGGACAGTTAGAAGCTGCAAAATGTTTATGCAAGCAAAGCTATGCGAGAGAAGAGATTAGCTGGCATGATAAGTTAGCATATTTATCACCCTGATGATGGTCTTGGGTGCAGCTCCCTCAAACCATCCCAGTCGTAGTTAAACGAATTTTCGCACTCTGGCTTATCAATCCCAGATGAGAGAGCTAGTCTGGCAACCAGCATATCTAGCGAAGAATTTGGCTACGAGTGATGGTGTACTAGAGTATTTTCGCCATGCAGCGACGCCTGTTGTGCCAGAATTTCGCACTGACTGTGGCACATGCGTGAATTGATTTATTGACTTGTACCCTTTCTATTTTTGTTATATGGCCTCATGTAATGTCACCCGTTGAACGTAATAATCTGTTAAAGATATTTTGGAATCGTGAAAGAAAATGCTAAGGCATTTACAGAAAGAGTAAGATAGGCAATCTTTAATGTGAGTTGTATTGTGATGAGGTAAAAATAATAACTCGATAAAGAAATAAATAAGTATGGATGAAAGATAACATAGATTATTGAGATCCACCCAAAGATCAGCTGACTATATTCTCGGTCTAAAGCCGGAAGAATCTCGCTCTAGCGCAGGCTCATAGTTACTACGTGCCAAGTACAGCAAGTATGATGAAATATTGAATATGAAGCATAGGCTGTGAAAGATATGTAAGCGTCTGCAAACTTACCTCATGAATACCGCTGCCTTTATGCATTTGGAGGTGGCATATGGGATAAGTACCTTGCTGCCAATCAAGTTCTTTGCTGTACTGAATGAACTTAACCTGTGCAGCTGTTACCTGCTCGAGAATCAAAAGCAGATGCCAACGTATTTCAGTAAACTATAATCCAGTACTCATAAACTAGGTATATAGCCAAGCAATAAACTATCCATAGGACAAAACAATCTAGTGCGACCTCTCCAATAGCAGCCATAGCTTTGTAGACATCAAACCACTATGCTATGTGATTAGCAGCAAAAAAGCCTCATCAAGTACTGGTTTAAGTGGATGGCCAGGGACCTGTATCTAGATCATTATCATTAGGTGACAAGATTATCTATCTTTTTGGATTGCCAGCTATCTTTCTCACTGTTTGGAGAGACTTGCATAAGACTTGCTTCGTTTCCTATGTATATTTCTATATTCTTAGCATTTCTGCACTGTTGTATTATAAACTAATATTACCCTTGAATATGAAGGAACTGCAGAACCTGGCAGAGAGATCTGCTTTGGGCTGAAAAGTACATGCCTGATAGTCTACCCTATCAGCATATTTATGCAAATGAGTTTTACCATGACGGAAACGTATAGAAAGGAAGTGATATAATATTAGGACGTCAGAAGCTGAAATGTTTATGCGGCAAGCTGTCAGTAGGAAGGTAGCTGGCATACATAGTTTATGCTATCAGCCTAATGATAAGTCTTGGGGTGCAGTCGCTCAAATGCATCCGAATGAGTAAGCGGGCTACCATGCTGCGACTATCAGATCAGATGAGAATTAGTGCAACCGTAGCATATCCAGTGAGGTTTAACTGGAGGTGTGGTTGTGCTGAGTGTCTTGCGATAACCGGCATGACCTGTTGATGTCGAGGCCTGCTGACTGTGGCTGTCTTGTAGTTGAATTTATTGACTATGCGCATTTCTGTTTTTCAGTATAGAACCTCTCTGTGATTGTCTGTTAAATATAATAATCTATTTAAAAATATTTTTAGAATCCGTACAAATCTAAAAATTCTTTTATTTATGAAAAGTAAAAAAACATCTTTAATATGGGTTTGTGAATGATGGGTAAAAATAATAACTATTAAAAATAATCAGAGTATGGATGAAAGATAGCATAAAGGATTAAAAAAGCCCAGATTGTTTTTTGATTACCAAAGATATAAGCTCTATATTCTCAGATCTTTGCAATTCTCAAAGTGACAATAATGCACGGCAAATCTGTGATTAGAATATTCGAGCTCAACACTAGTGCAGATCAGTATAGCGTCTGCAACTCACCATCTCATGAGATACCATACCTTTTATGCATTTTTGAGTTGGCATAATGAGAATGCACCTGCCTTTCCAATCAAAGTTCTTTGCTAGCACTGAATGAACTTAGCACCTGTGCAGCTGCCCTACCTGCTCCAGGAATCCAAAAGCAGATACCAACCCAGTATTTCAATGCAGCTATAATCAAAAGTACTCATAAACTAAGTATGTACAAGCCAGTAAACTATCCATGGGACAAGTACAGTTAGCAGACCTTACAATAGCAGCCTGAAGCACAATGAAGTACTCAAACCCTGCTCTCATATGACTAAAGGCAATAAGCCTCAAAATTGCTTGATTTAAATTGGATGGCTTCAGGGGACCTGTGCATCCTAGATCATTATCATTAGGGTGACAAAAATTGTACATGTCTTTTGGATGCCAGCTAACTCTTTTCTCACTGTTTAGGAGGGCTGCATAAAATTTTTCCGTTTTCTAATTGTCCTAATATTATATCTCTATAACATTTCTATACTGTTTTGTTATAAACTAATTTTATAAACTTGAATATGAGAAGGAGATGCAAACTAGCAGAGTCTGCTTTTTTAGGCTGAAAAAGTACATGCCTATTATTTCCCATATTCATGTTTATACAAATGGGTTTACCTGACAAAACAGTATAGAAAGGAAATTTGATATAATATTGGACAATTAGAAAGCTGGAATGTTTATGCAGCCAAGCTATGCAGTGAGAGAAGAGTTAGCTGGCATAAATAATATTAACATATTTATCACCTTAATGATAATGAGTCTTGGGGTGCAGCTCTACCTCAAGCTCATCCAGTATTAATTAAGCTAATTTGCTTACTTTCTGGCTATCAATCAGATGAGAGCTAGTCCTGGCAATAGCATATCCAATGAGGTTTAACTGAGGTGTGGTTATTGCTAGGTGTTTCACAGTGCAACAGCCTGTTATTGTAAGGTTTGCTGACTGTAGCTGTCTTGTGGATTGGTTGTTGACTTGTACATTTCTGTTTTTGTTATATAGCCTCTCTGTGATTGTCTGTTAAATATAATAATCTATTTAAAATATTTTGAATCGTAAAAAAATCTAAAACATTTTTATTTGTGAAAAGTAAAAACATCTTTATTATGGGTTTATTAATGATGGGTAAAATAATAACTATTAAAAATAAATGGTATGGATGAAGATAGCATAAAAGGATGAAAAAAGCATCAGATTGTTTGTTGATTCACCAAAGATGTAGCTCTATATTCTAGATCTTTGCAAATTCTCAAAGTGACAATGATTACTGTGCTGATTTATGATTAGAGATATTCGAGCTCAACACTGGTGCAGATCAGTATCACAACATGCAGCTCACCACCTCTCATGAGGATACCTATACCTTCTACACATTTTTGAGTTGTGGTATAAATGAGAAGTGCCTGCCTTTCCAATCAAGTTCTTTGCTAGCTTTGAATGGACTTAGCACCTTCGTACTGTTCTTTACCTGCTCCAGGAATCCAAAGCAGATACCAACCAGTAATTTCAGTGCAGCTACTAATCAAAAAGTACTCATAATCTAAGTATGTGCAAGCCAGTAAACTATCCATGGGACAAGTACAGTTAGCAGACCTTACAATAGCGGCCTGAAGCACTAATGCGTACTCAAACCTCAGCTCTCATACGACAAAGACACAAGCCTCAAAGTCGCATGATATTAAATTCGGATGGACTGGCAGGGACCTGTAGCTCTAGATCATTATCATTTAGGTGTGACAAAGATTGCTATCTTTTTGGATGCCTAGCTAACTCTTTCTCTCATGCTTTGGAGGGCTGCATACGAATCCTCACGTTTCTAATTGTCCTAATATTATACTTATAACATTATCTACATGTTGTATGTTATAAACTAGTTTGCATGAACTTGAATACTGAGAAGGAGTATAAACTAGCAGAGTCTGCTTTTTTAAGCTGAAAAAGTACTATGCCTCTTACTTCCCATATTCATGTTTACGCAAATGAGTTTACTACAGACAAACAGTATGAAAGGAAATTTGATATGTATGGGACAATTAGAGCTGAAAATGTTTATGCAGCTAAGCTATGCCGTGAGAGAAGAGTTAGCTGGCATAAATAAATTAACTATGTTTGCTCACCTAATGATGATGATCTTGAAGTTGCAGCTCCCATCAAGCCATCCAGTATTAATTAAGCAATTTTCATACTTTCTGGCTATCAATCAGATGAGAGCTAGTCCTGTACATCATATCAATGAGGTTTAACTGAGGTGTGGTTATTGCTAGGTGTTTCACAGTGCAGCAGCCTGTTATTGTGGGTTTGCTGACTGCTAACTGTCTTGTGGAGTTAGGTTGTTGACCTTGTACATTTCTGTTTTTGGTATATAGCACTCTCTCTGATTGTCTGTTAAATATATTAAATCTATTAAAATACTTTAGATCTATAAAAAAATCAAGAATTTTTATTTGTGAAAGTAAAAAAACATCTTTAACTATGGGTTTATTAGTGATGGGTAAATAATAACTTTAAACATCAATGGTATGGATGAAAGATAGCATAAAAAGGATGAAAAAAGCCCAGATTGTTTTTGATTACCAAAGATATAGCTCTATATTCTAGATCTTTGCAAATTCTCAAAGTGACAATAATTACCAATACAAATTTGTGATTAGAATATTCGAGCTCAACACTAGTGCAGATCAGTATAGCGTCTGCAACTCACCACCTCTCATGAGATACCATACCTTTTATGCATTTTGGAGTTGGCATAATGAGAATGCACCTGCCTTTCCAATCAAAGTTCTTTGCTAGCACTGAATGAACTTAGCACCTGTGCAGCTGCCCTACCTGCTCCAGGAATCCAAAAGCAGATACCAACCCAGTATTTCAATGCAGCTATAATCAAAAGTACTCATAAACTAAGTATGTGCACAAGCCAGTAAACTATCCATGGGACAAGTACAGTTAGCAGACCTTACAATAGCAGCCTGAAGCACAATGAAGTACTCAAACCCTGCTCTCATGTGACCAGGAGGCAAAAAGCCTCAAAATTGCTTGATTTAAGTTGGATGGCTTCGGGGGACCTGTGCTCCTAGATCATTATCATTAGGGTGACAAAAATTGTACATGTCTTTTTGGATGCCAGCTAACTCTTTTCTCACTGTTTAGGAGGGCTGCATAAAATTTTTCCGTTTTCTAATTGTCTAATATTATATTCTATAACATTTCTATACTGTTGTGTTATAAACTAATTTTGCATAAACTTGAATATGAGAGGAGAGTGCAAACTAGTAGAGTCTGCTTTTTAGGCTGAAAAAGTACATGCCTATTATTTCCCATATTCATGTTTATGCAAATGAGTTTACCTGACGAAACAGTATAGAAAGGAAATTTGATATAATATTCAGGACAATTAGAAAGCTGAAAATGTTTATGCAGCCAGCTATGCAGTGAGAGAAGAGTTTGCTGGCATAAATAAGCATATTTATCACCCTAATGATAATAGATCTTGGAGTGCAGCTCCCTCAAGCCATCCAGTGTTAATTAAGCAATTTTCATGCTTTCTGGCTATGGATCAGATGAGAGCTAGTCCTAGCAATGCATATCCAATGAGGTTTTAACTAGAGGTGTGGTTGTATATAGTGCTTTACAGATGCAACAGGACTAGTTAGTTTAAGGTTTGCTGACTGTAGCTATCTTGTGATTGGCTGTTGACTTGTACATTTCCTGTTTTTGGCATATAGCCTCTCTTGTTTGATTGATCTAATGATCTATCTAAATATTTTAGAATCAGTAAAAATCTAAAAATTTTTTATTTGTGAAAAGTAAAAAAACATCTTTAATATGGGTTTATTAATGATGGTAAAATAATAACTATTAAAAATAAATGGTATGGATGAAAGATAGCATAAAAGGATGAAAAAAGCCCAGATTGTTTTTTGATTGCCAAAGATATAGCTCTATATTCTAGATCTTTGCAAATTCTCAAAGTGACAATAATTACCAATACAAATTTGTGATTAGAATATTCGAGCTCAACACTAGTGCAGATCAGTATAGCGTCTGCAACTCACCACCTCTCATGAGATACCATACCTTTTATGCATTTTTGGAGTTGGCACAATGAGAATGCACTGCCTTTCCAATCAAAGTTCTTTGCTAGCACTGAATGAACTTAGCACCTGTGCAACTGCCCTACCTGCTCCAGGAATCCAAAAGCAGATACCAACCCAGTATTTCAATGCAGCTATAATCAAAAGTACTCATAAACTAAGTATGTGCAAGCCAGTAAACTATCCATGGGACAAGTACAGTTAGCAGACCTTACAATAGCAGCCTGAAGCACAATGAAGTACTCAAACCCTGCTCTCATATGACTAAGGCAATAAGCCTCAAAATTGCTTGATTTAAATTGGATGGCTTCGGGGGACTCAGTGCTCCTAGATCATTATCATTAGGGTGACAAAATTGTACATGTCTTTTGGATGCCAGCTAACTCTTTCTCACTGTTTAGAGGGCTGCATAAATTTTTCGCTTTCTAATTGTCCTAATATTATATTCTATAACATTTCTATACTGTTTAGTTATAAACTAATTTGCATAAACTTGAATATGAGAAGGAGATACAAACTAGCAGAGTCTGCTTTTTTGTAGGCTGAAAAAGTACATGCCTATTATTTCCCATATTCATGTTTATGCAAATGAGTTTACCTGACAAAACAGTATAGAAAGGAAATTTGATATAATATTAGGACAATTAGAAAGCTGAAAATGTTTATGCAGCCAAGCTATGCAGTGAGAGAAGAGTTAGCTGGCATAAATAAATTAACATATTTATCACCCTAATGATAATGATCTTGGGGTGCAGCTCCTCAAGCCATCCAGTATTAATTAAGCAATTTTCATACTTTCTGGCTATCAATCAGATGAGAGCTAGTCCTAGCAATAGCATATCCAATGAGGTTTAACTGAGGTGTGGTTATTTGCTAGGTGTTTCACAGTGCAACAGCCTGTTATTGTAAGGTTTGCTGACTGTAGCTGTCTTGTGGATTGGTTGTTGACTTGTACATTTCTGTTTTTTGGTATATAGCCTCTCTGTGATTGTCTGTTAAATATAATAATCTATTTAAAAAATATTTTAGAATCCATAAAAAATCTAAAAAATTTTTTATTTGTGAAAAGTAAAAAAAAAAACATCTTTAATATGGGTTTATTAATGATGGGTAAAATAATAACTATTAAAAAATAAACGGTATGGATAACAGATAGCATATAAAGGATTTTAAAAAAGCCCAGATTGTTTTTTGATTACCAAAGATATAGCTCTATATTCTAGATCTTTGCAAATTCTCAAAGTGACAATAATTACCGATACAAATTTGTGATTAGAATATTCGAGCTCAACACTAGTGCAGATCAGTATAGCGTCTGCAACTCACCACCTCTCATGAGATACCATACCTTTCATGCATTTTTGGAGTTGGCATAATGAGAATGCACCTGCCTTTCCAATCAAAGTTCTTTGCTAGCACTGAATGAACTTAGCACCTGTGCAACTGCCCTACCTGCTCCAGGAATCCAAAAGCAGATAACAACCCAGTATTTCAATGCAGCTATAATCAAAAATACTCATAAACTAAGTATGTGCAAGCCAGTAAACTATCCATGGGACAAGTACAGTTAGCAGACCTTACAATAGCAGCCTGAAGCACAATGAAGTACTCAAACCCTGCTCTCATATGACTAAAGGCAATAAGCCTCAAAATTGCTTGATTTAAATTGGATGGCTTCAGGGGACCTGTGCTCCTAGATCATTATCATTAGGGTGACAAAAATTGTACATGTCTTTTTGGATGCCAGCTAACTCTTTTCTCACTGTTTAGGAGGGCTGCATAAAATTTTTCCGTTTTCTAATTGTCCTAATATTATATTCTATAACATTTCTATACTGTTTTGTTATAAACTAATTTGCATAAACTTGAATATGAGAAGGAGATACAAACTAGCAGAGTCTGCTTTTTTAGGCTGAAAAAGTACATGCCTATTATTTCCCATATTCATGTTTATGCAAATGAGTTTACCTGACAAAACAGTATAGAAAGGAAATTTGATATAATATTAGGACAATTAGAAAGCTGAAAATGTTTATGCAGCCAAGCTATGCAGTGAGAGAAGAGTTAGCTGGCATAAATAAATTAACATATTTATCACCCTAATGATAATGATCTTGGGGTGCAGTTCCCTCAAGCCATCCAGTATTAATTAAGCAATTTTCATACTTTCTGGCTATGAATCAGATGAGAGCTAGTCCTGGCAATAGCATATCCAATGAGGTTTAACTGAGGTGTGGTTATTGCTAGGTGTTTCACAGTGCAACAGCCTGTTATTGTAAGGTTTGCTGACTGTAGCTGTCTTGTGGATTGGTTGTTGACTTGTACATTTCTGTTTTTGGTATATAGCCTCTCTGTGATTGTCTGTTAAATATTTTAGAATCTGTAAAAAAATCTAAAACAATTTTTTATTTGTGAAAAGTAAAAAAAAACATCTTTAATATGGGTTTATTAATGATGGGTAAAATAATAACTATTAAAAATAAATGGTATGGATGAAAGATAGCATAAAAGGATGTAAAAAAGCCCAGATTGTTTTTTGATTACCAAAGATATAGCTCTATATTCTAGATCTTTGCAAATTCTCAAAGTGACAATAATTACCGATACAAATTTGTGATTAGAATATTCGAGCTCAACACTAGTGCAGATCAGTATAGCGTCTGCAACTCACCACCTCTCATGAGATACCATACCTTTCATGCATTTTTGGAGTTGGCATAATGAGAATGCACCTGCCTTTCCAATCAAAGTTCTTTGCTAGCACTGAATGAACTTAGCACCTGTGCAACTGCCCTACCTGCTCCAGGAATCCAAAAGCAGATACCAACCCAGTATTTCAATGCAGCTATAATCAAAAGTACTCATAAACTAAGTATGTGCAAGCCAGTAAACTATCCATGGGACAAGTACAGTTAGCAGACCTTACAATAGCAGCCTGAAGCACAATGAAGTACTCAAACCCTGCTCTCATGTGACCAGGAGGCAAAAAGCCTCAAAATTGCTTGATTTAAATTGGATGGCTTCGGGGACCTAGTGTTCTAGATCATTATCATTAGGGTGACAAAAATTGTACATGTCTTTGATGCCAGCTAACTCTTTCTCACTGTTTAGGAGGGCTGCATAAAATTTTTTCCGTTTTCTAATTGTCCTAATATTATATTCTATAACATTTCTATACTGTTTTGTTATAAACTAATTTGCATAAACTTGAATATGAGAAGGAGATATAAACTAGCAGAGTCTGCTTTTTTTAGGCTGAAAAAGTACATGCCTATTATTTCCCATATTCATGTTTATGCAAATGAGTTTACCTGACAAAACAGTATAGAAAGGAAATTTGATATAATATTAGGACAATTAGAAAGCTGAAAATGTTTATGCAGCCAAGCTATGCAGTGAGAGAAGAGTTAGCTGGCATAAATAAATTAACATATTTATCACCCTAATGATAATGATCTTGGGGTGCAGCTCCCTCAAGCCATCCAGTATTAATTAAGCAATTTTCATACTTTCTGGCTATGAATCAGATGAGAGCTAGTCCTGGCAATAGCATATCCAATGAGGTTTAACTGAGGTGTGGTTATTGCTAGGTGTTTCACAGTGCAACAGCCTGTTATTGTAAGGTTTGCTGACTGTAGCTGTCTTGTGGATTGGTTGTTGACTTGTACATTTCTGTTTTTGGTATATAGCCTCTCTGTGATTGTCTGTTAAATATTTTAGAATCCGTAAAAAAATCTAAAACATTTTTTATTTGTGAAAAGTAAAAAAAAACATCTTTAATATGGGTTTATTAATGATGGGTAAAATAATAACTATTAAAAATAAATGGTATGGATGAAAGATAGCATAAAAAGGATGAAAAAAGCCCAGATTGTTTTTTGATTACCAAAGATATAGCTCTATATTCTAGATCTTTGCAAATTCTCAAAGTGACAATAATTACCGATACAAATTTGTGATTAGAATATTCGAGCTCAACACTAGTGCAGATCAGTATAGCGTCTGCAACTCACCACCTCTCATGAGATACCATACCTTTCATGCATTTTTGGAGTTGGCATAATGAGAATGCACCTGCCTTTCCAATCAAAGTTCTTTGCTAGCACTGAATGAACTTAGCACCTGTGCAACTGCCCTACCTGCTCCAGGAATCCAAAAGCAGATACCAACCCAGTATTTCAATGCAGCTATAATCAAAAGTACTCATAAACTAAGTATGTGCAAGCCAGTAAACTATCCATGGGACAAGTACAGTTAGCAGACCTTACAATAGCAGCCTGAAGCACAATGAAGTACTCAAACCCTGCTCTCATGTGACTAGAAGGCAAAAGCCTCAAAATTGCTTGATTTAAATTGGATGGCTTCGGGGGACCTGTGTTCCTAGATCATTATCATTAGGGTGACAAAAATTGTACATGTCTTTGATGCCAGCTAACTCTTTCTCACTGTTTAGGAGGGCTGCATAAAATTTTTCCGTTTTTAATTGTCCCAATATTATATTCTATAACATTTCTATACTGTTTTGTTATAAACTAATTTGCATAAACTTGAATATGAGAAGGAGATATAAACTAGCAGAGTCTGCTTTTTTTTAGGCTGAAAAAGTACATGCCTATTATTTCCCATATTCATGTTTATGCAAATGAGTTTACCTGACAAAACATTATAGAAAGGAAATTTGATATAATATTAGGACAATTAGAAAGCTGAAAATGTTTATGCAGCCAAGCTATGCAGTGAGAGAAGAGTTAGCTGGCATAAATAAATTAACATATTTATCACCCTAATGATAATGATCTTGGGGTGCAGTTCCCTCAAGCCATCCAGTATTAATTAAGCAATTTTCATACTTTCTGGCTATGAATCAGATGAGAGCTAGTCCTGGCAATAGCATATCCAATGAGGTTTAACTGAGGTGTGGTTATTGCTAGGTGTTTCACAGTGCAACAGCCTGTTATTGTAAGGTTTGCTGACTGTAGCTGTCTTGTGGATTGGTTGTTGACTTGTACATTTCTGTTTTTTGGTATATAGCCTCTCTGTGATTGTCTGTTAAATATTTTAGAATCCGTAAAAAATCTAAAACATTTTTTATTTGTGAAAAGTAAAAAAAAACATCTTTAATATGGGTTTATTAATGATGGGTAAAATAATAACTATTAAAAATAAATGGTATGGATGAAAGATAGCATAAAAAGGATGAAAAAAAGCCCAGATTGTTTTTTGATTACCAAAGATATAGCTCTATATTCTAGATCTTTGCAAATTCTCAAAGTGACAATAATTACCGATACAAATTTGTGATTAGAATATTCGAGCTCAACACTAGTGCAGATCAGTATAGCGTCTGCAACTCACCACCTCTCATGAGATACCATACCTTTCATGCATTTTTGGAGTTGGCATAATGAGAATGCACCTGCCTTTCCAATCAAAGTTCTTTGCTAGCACTGAATGAACTTAGCACCTGTGCAACTGCCCTACCTGCTCCAGGAATCCAAAAGCAGATACCAACCCAGTATTTCAATGCAGCTATAATCAAAAGTACTCATAAACTAAGTATGTGCAAGCCAGTAAACTATCCATGGGACAAGTACAGTTAGCAGACCTTACAATAGCAGCCTGAAGCACAATGAAGTACTCAAACCCTGCTCTCATGTGACCAGGAGGCAAAAGCCTCAAAATTGCTTGATTTAAATTGGATGGCTTCGGGGACCTGTAGCTTCTAGATCATTATCATTAGGGTGACAAAAATTGTACATGTCTTTGATGCCAGCTAACTCTTTCTCACTGTTTAGGAGGGCTGCATAAAATTTTTCCGTTTTCTAATTGTCCTAATATTATATTCTATAACATTTCTATACTGTTTTGTTATAAACTAATTTGCATAAACTTGAATATGAGAAGGAGATATAAACTAGCAGAGTCTGCTTTTTTTAGGCTGAAAAAGTACATGCCTATTATTTCCCATATTCATGTTTATGCAAATGAGTTTACCTGACAAAACAGTATAGAAAGGAAATTTGATATAATATTAGGACAATTAGAAAGCTGAAAATGTTTATGCAGCCAAGCTATGCAGTGAGAGAAGAGTTAGCTGGCATAAATAAATTAACATATTTATCACCCTAATGATAATGATCTTGGGGTGCAGCTCCCTCAAGCCATCCAGTATTAATTAAGCAATTTTCATACTTTCTGGCTATGAATCAGATGAGAGCTAGTCCTGGCAATAGCATATCCAATGAGGTTTAACTGAGGTGTGGTTATTGCTAGGTGTTTCACAGTGCAACAGCCTGTTATTGTAAGGTTTGCTGACTGTAGCTGTCTTGTGGATTGGTTGTTGACTTGTACATTTCTGTTTTTTGGTATATAGCCTCTCTGTGATTGTCTGTTAAATATTTTAGAATCCGTAAAAAATCTAAAACATTTTTTATTTGTGAAAAGTAAAAAAAAACATCTTTAATATGGGTTTATTAATGATGGGTAAAATAATAACTATTAAAAATAAATGGTATGGATGAAAGATAGCATAAAAAGGATGAAAAAAGCCCAGATTGTTTTTTGATTACCAAAGATATAGCTCTATATTCTAGATCTTTGCAAATTCTCAAAGTGACAATAATTACCGATACAAATTTGTGATTAGAATATTCGAGCTCAACACTAGTGCAGATCAGTATAGCGTCTGCAACTCACCACCTCTCATGAGATACCATACCTTTCATGCATTTTTGGAGTTGGCATAATGAGAATGCACCTGCCTTTCCAATCAAAGTTCTTTGCTAGCACTGAATGAACTTAGCACCTTTGCAACTGCCCTACCTGCTCCAGGAATCCAAAAGCAGATACCAACCCAGTATTTCAATGCAGCTATAATCAAAAGTACTCATAAACTAAGTATGTGCAAGCCAGTAAACTATCCATGGGACAAGTACAGTTAGCAGACCTTACAATAGCTGCCTGAAGCACAATGAAGTACTCAAACTCTGCTCTCATATGACTAAAAGCAATAAGCCTCAAAATTGCTTGATTTAAATTGGATGGCTTCGGGGACCTAGTGTTCTAGATCATTATCATTAGGGTGACAAAAATTGTACATGTTCTTGATGCCAGCTAACTCTTTTCTCACTGTTTAGGAGGGCTGCATAAAATTTTTCAGTTTTCTAATTGTCCTAATATTATATTCTATAACATTTCTATACTGTTGAGTTATAAACTAATTTGCATAAACTTGAATATGAGAAGGAGATGCAAACTAGCAGAGTCTGCTTTTTTTTAGGCTGAAAAAGTACATGCCTATTATTTCCCATATTCATGTTTATGCAAATGAGTTTACCTGACAAAACAGTATAGAAAGGAAATTTGATATAATATTAGGACAATTAGAAAGCTGAAAATGTTTATGCAGCCAAGCTATGCAGTGAGAGAAGAGTTAGCTGGCATAAATAAATTAACATATTTATCACCCTAATGATAATGATCTTGGGGTGCAGCTCCCTCAAGCCATCCAGTATTAATTAAGCAATTTTCATACTTTCTGGCTATGAATCAGATGAGAGCTAGTCCTGGCAATAGCATATCCAATGAGGTTTAACTGAGGTGTGGTTATTGCTAGGTGTTTCACAGTGCAACAGCCTGTTATTGTAAGGTTTGCTGACTGTAGCTGTCTTGTGGATTGGTTGTTGACTTGTACATTTTTGTTTATGGTATATAGCCTCTCTGTGATTGTCTGTTAAATATAATAATCTATTTATAAAATATTTTAGAATCCATAAAAAAAATCTAAAAAATTTTTATTTGTGAAAAGTAAAAAAAAAAAAACCTCTTTAATATGGGTTTATTAATGATGGGTAAAATAATAACTATTAAAAAATAAACGGTATGGATAAAAGATAGCATAAAAAGGATTTAAAAAAAGCCCAGATTGTTTTTTGATTACCAAAGATATAGCTCTATATTCTAGATCTTTGCAAATTCTCAAAGTGACAATAATTACCGATACAAATTTGTGATTAGAATATTCGAGCTCAACACTAGTGCAGATCAGTATAGCGTCTGCAACTCACCACCTCTCATGAGATACCATACCTTTCATGCATTTTTGGAGTTGGCATAATGAGAATGCACCTGCCTTTCCAATCAAAGTTCTTTGCTAGCACTGAATGAACTTAGCACCTGTGCAACTGCCCTACCTGCTCCAGGAATTCAAAAGCAGATACCAACCCAGTATTTCAATGCAGCTATATTCAAAAGTACTCATAAACTAGGTATGTGCAAGCCAGTAAACTATCCATGGGACAAGTACAGTTAGCAGACCTTACGATAGCAGCCTGAAGCACAATGAAATACTCAAACCCTGCTCTCATGTGACCAGGAGGCAAAAAGCCTCAAAATTGCTTGATTTAAATTGATGGCTTCGGGGACTCTAGCTTCTAGATCATTATCATTAGGTGACAAAAATTGTACATGTCTTTGATGCCAGCTAACTCTTTCTCACTGTTTAGGAGGGCTGCATAAAATTTTTTCCGTTTTCTAATTGTCCTAATATTATATTCTATAACATTTCATACTGTTTTGTTATAAACTAATTTGCATAAACTTGAATATGAGAAGGAGATATAAACTAGCAGAGTCTGCTTTTTTAGGCTGAAAAAGTACATGCCTATTATTTCCCATATTCATGTTTATGCAAATGAGTTTACCTGACAAAACAGTATAGAAAGGAAATTTGATATAATATTAGGACAATTAGAAAGCTGAAAATGTTTATGCAGCCAAGCTATGCAGTGAGAGAAGAGTTAGCTGGCATAAATAAATTAACATATTTATCACCCTAATGATAATGATCTTGGGGTGCAGCTCCCTCAAGCCATCCAGTATTAATTAAGCAATTTTCATACTTTCTGGCTATGAATCAGATGAGAGCTAGTCCTGGCAATAGCATATCCAATGAGGTTTAACTGAGGTGTGGTTATTGCTAGGTGTTTCACAGTGCAACAGCCTGTTATTGTAAGGTTTGCTGACTGTAGCTGTCTTGTGGATTGGTTGTTGACTTGTACATTTCTGTTTTTTGGTATATAGCCTCTCTGTGATTGTCTGTTAAATATTTTAGAATCCGTAAAAAAATCTAAAACATTTTTTATTTGTGAAAAGTAAAAAAAAACATCTTTAATATGGGTTTATTAATGATGGGTAAAATAATAACTATTAAAAATAAATGGTATGGATGAAAGATAGCATAAAAAGGATGAAAAAAGCCCAGATTGTTTTTTGATTACCAAAGATATAGCTCTATATTCTAGATCTTTGCAAATTCTCAAAGTGACAATAATTACCGATACAAATTTGTGATTAGAATATTCGAGCTCAACACTAGTGCAGATCAGTATAGCGTCTGCAACTCACCACCTCTCATGAGATACCATACCTTTCATGCATTTTTGGAGTTGGCATAATGAGAATGCACCTGCCTTTCCAATCAAAGTTCTTTGCTAGCACTGAATGAACTTAGCACCTGTGCAACTGCCCTACCTGCTCCAGGAATTCAAAAGCAGATACCAACCCAGTATTTCAATGCAGCTATAATCAAAAGTACTCATAAACTAAGTATGTGCAAGCCAGTAAACTATCCATGGGACAAGTACAGTTAGCAGACCTTACAATAGCAGCCTGAAGCACAATGAAGTACTCAAACTCTGCTCTCATATGACTAAAGGCAATAAGCCTCAAAATTGCTTGATTTAAATTGGATGGCTTCGGGGGACCTGTGTCCTAGATCATTATCATTAGGGTGACAAAAATTGTACATGTCTTTGATGCCAGCTAACTCTTTTCTCACTGCTTAGGAGGGCTGCATAAAATTTTTTCAGTTTTCAATTGTCCTAATATTATATTCTATAACATTTCTATCCTGTTGAGTTATAAACTAATTTGCATAAACTTGAATATGAGAAGGAGATGCAAACTAGCAGAGTCTGCTTTTTTTTAGGCTGAAAAAGTACATGCCTATTATTTCCCATATTCATGTTTATGCAAATGAGTTTACCTGACAAAACAGTATAGAAAGGAAATTTGATATAATATTAGGACAATTAGAAAGCTGAAAATGTTTATGCAGCCAAGCTATGCAGTGAGAGAAGAGTTAGCTGGCATAAATAAATTAACATATTTATCACCCTAATGATAATGATCTTGGGGTGCAGCTCCCCTCAAGCCATCCAGTATTAATTAAGCAATTTTCATACTTTCTGGCTATGCATCAGATGAGAGCTAGTCCTGGCAATAGCATATCCAATGAGGTTTAACTGAGGTGTGGTTATTGCTAGGTGTTTCACAGTGCAACAGCCTGTTATTGTAAGGTTTGCTGACTGTAGCTGTCTTGTGGATTGGTTGTTGACTTGTACATTTTTGTTTATGGTATATAGCCTCTCTGTGATTGTCTGTTAAATATAATAATCTATTTATAAAATATTTTAGAATCCATAAAAAAAATCTAAAAAAATTTTTATTTGTGAAAAGTAAAAAAAAAAAAGCCTCTTTAATATGGGTTTATTAATGATGGGTAAAATAATAACTATTAAAAAATAAACGGTATGGATAAAAGATAGCATAAAAAGGATTTAAAAAAAGCCCAGATTGTTTTTTGATTACCAAAGATATAGCTCTATATTCTAGATCTTTGCAAATTCTCAAAGTGACAATAATTACCGATACAAATTTGTGATTAGAATATTCGAGCTCAACACTAGTGCAGATCAGTATAGCGTCTGCAACTCACCACCTCTCATGAGATACCATACCTTTTATGCATTTTTGGAGTTGGCATAATGAGAATGCACCTGCCTTTCCAATCAAAGTTATTTGCTAGCACTGAATGAACTTAGCACCTGTGCAACTGCCCTACCTGCTCCAGGAATTCAAAAGCAGATACCAACCCAGTATTTCAATGCAGCTATAATCAAAAGTACTCATAAACTAGGTATGTGCAAGCCAGTAAACTATCCATGGGACAAGTACAGTTAGCAGACCTTACGATAGCAGCCTGAAGCACAATGAAGTACTCAAACCCTGCTCTCATGTGACCAGGAGGCAAAAGCCTCAAAATTGCTTGATTTAAATTGGATGGCTTCGGGGGACCTGTGCTCCTAGATCATTATCATTAGGGTGACAAAATTGTACATGTCTTTTGGATGCCAGCTAACTCTTTTCTCACTGTTTAGGAGGGCTGCATAAAATTTTTCCATTTTCTAATTGTCCTAATATTATATTCTATAACATTTCTATACTGTTTTGTTATAAACTAATTTGCATAAACTTGAATATGAGAAGGAGATGCAAACTAGCAGAGTCTGCTTTTTTAGGCTGAAAAAGTACATGCCAATTATTTCCCATATTCATGTTTATGCAAATGAGTTTACCTGACAAAACAGTATAGAAAGGAAATTTGATATAATATTAGGACAATTAGAAAGCTGAAAATGTTTATGCAGCCAAGCTATGCAGTGAGAGAAGAGTTAGCTGGCATAAATAAATTAACATATTTATCACCCTAATGATAATGATCTTGGGGTGCAGCTCCCCTCAAGCTCATCCAGTATTAATTAAGCAATTTTCATACTTTCTGGCTATCAATCAGATGAGAGCTAGTCCTGGCAATAGCATATCCAATGAGGTTTAACTGAGGTGTGGTTATTGCTAGGTGTTTCACAGTGCAACAGCCTGTTATTGTAAGGTTTGCTGACTGTAGCTGTCTTGTGGATTGGTTGTTGACTTGTACATTTCTGTTTTTTGGTATATAGCCTCTCTGTGATTGTCTGTTAAATATAATAATCTATTTAAAAAAATTTAGAATCCGTGAAAAATCTAAAACATTTTTTATTTGTGAAAAGTAAAAACATCTTTAATATGGGTTTATTAATGATGGGTAAAATAATAACTATTAAAAATAAATGGTATGGATGAAAGATAGCCCAGATTGTTTTTTGATTACCAAAGATATAGCTCTATATTCTAGATCTTGCAAATTCTCAAAGTGACAATAATTACCGATACAAATTTGTGATTAGAATATTCCAGCTCAACACTAGTGCAGATCAGTATAGCGTCTGCAACTCACCACCTCTCATGAGATACCATACCTTTTATGCATTTTTGGAGTTGGCATAATGAGAATGCACCTGCCTTTCCAATCAAAGTTCTTTGCTAGCACTGAATGAACTTAGCACCTGTGCAACTGCCCTACAAGCTCCAGGAATCCAAAAGCAGATACCAACCCAGTATTTCAATGCAGCTATAATCAAAAGTACTCATAAACTAAGTATGTGCAAGCCAGTAAACTATCCATGGGACAAGTACAGTTAGCAGACCTGACAATAGCAGCCTGAAGCACAATGACGTACTCAAACCCTGGTCTCATATGACTAAAGGCAATAAGCCTCAAAATTGCTTGATTTAAATTGATGGCTTCGGGGGACCTAGTGCTCCTAGATCATTATCATTAGGGTGACAAAAATTCTACATGTCTTTTTGGATGCCAGCTAACTCTTTTCTCACTGTTTAGGAGGGCTGCATCAAATTTTTCCGTTTTCTAATTGTCCTAATATTATATTCTATAACATTTCTATACTGTTGTGTTATAAACTAATTTGCATAAACTTGAATATGAGAAGGAGATGCAAACTAGCAGAGTCTGCTTTTTTTTAGGCTGAAAAAGTACATGCCTATTATTTCCCATATTCATGTTTATGCTAATGAGTTTACCTGACAAAACAGTATAGAAAGGAAATTTGATATAATATTAGGATAATTAGAAAGCTGAAAATGTTTATGCAGCCAAGCTATGCAGTGAGAGAAGAGTTAGCTGGCATAAATAAATTAACATATTTATCACCCTAATGATAATGATCTTGGGGTGCAGCTCCCCTCAAGCCATCCAGTATTAATTAAGCAATTTTCATACTTTCTGGCTATGAATCAGATGAGAGCTAGTCCTGGCAATAGCATATCCAATGAGGTTTAACTGAGGTGTGGTTATTGGTAGGTGTTTCACAGTGCAACAGCCTGTTATTGTAAGGTTTGCTGACTGTAGCTGTCTTGTGGATTGGTTGTTGACTTGTACATTTCTGTTTTTGGTATATAGCCTCTCTGTGATTGTCTGTTAAATATAATAATCTATTTAAAAATATTTTAGAATCCGTAAAAAAATCTAAAAACTTTTTATTTGTGAAAAGTAAAAAAAAAAACCATCTTTAATATGGGTTTATTAATGATGGGTAAAATAATAACTATTAAAAAATAAACGGTATGGATGAAAGATAGCATAAAAGGATTAAAAAAGCCCAGATTGTTTTTGATTACCAAAGATATAGCTCTATATTCTAGATCTTTGCAAATTCTCAAAGTGACAATAATTACCGATACAAATTTGTGATTAGAATATTCGAGCTCAACACTAGTGCAGATCAGTATAGCGTCTGCAACTCACCACCTCTCATGAGATACCATACCTTTTATGCATTTTTGGAGTTGGCATAATGAGAATGCGCCTGCCTTTCCAATCAAAGTTCTTTGCTAGCACTGAATGAACTTAGCACCTGTGCAACTGCCCTACCTGCTCCAGGAATCCAAAAGCAGATACCAACCCAGTATTTCAATGCAGCTATAATCAAAAGTACTCATAAACTAGGTATGTGCAAGCCAGTAAACTATCCATGGGACAAATACAGTTAGCAGACCTTACAATAGCAGCCTGAAGCACAATGAAGTACTCAAACCCTGCTCTCATATGACTAAAGGCAATAAGCCTCAAAATTGCTTGATTTAAATTGGATGGCTTCGGGGGACCTGTGCTCCTAGATCATTATCATTAGGGTGACAAAAATTGTACATGTCTTTTGGATGCCAGCTAACTCTTTTCTCACTGTTTAGGAGGGCTGCATAAAATTTTTCCGTTTTCTAATTGTCCTAATATTATATTCTATAACATTTCTATACTGTTATGTTGATAAACTAATTTGCATAAACTTGAATATGAGAAGGAGATGCAAACTAGCAGAGTCTGCTTTTTTAGGCTGAAAAAGTACATGCCTATTATTTCCCATATTCATTTTTATGCAAATGAGTTTACCTGACAAAACAGTATAGAAAGGAAATTTGATATAATATTAGGACAATTAGAAAGCTGAAAATGTTTATGCAGCCAAGCTATGCAGTGAGAGAAGAGTTAGCTGGCATAAATAAATTAACATATTTATCACCCTAATGATAATGATCTTGGGGTGCAGCTCCCTCAAGCCATCCAGTAATAATTAAGCAATTTTCATACTTTCTGGCTATCAATCAGATGAGAGCTAGTCCCTGGCAATAGCATATCCAATGAGGTTTAACTGAGGTGTGGTTATTGTAGTGTTTGCTGACTGTAGCTGTCTTATGGATTGGTTGTTGACTTGTACATTTCTGTTTTTTGGTATATAGCCTCTCTGTGATTGTCTGTTAAATATAATAATCTATTTAAAAATATTTTAGAATCTGTAAAAAAATCTAAAAAATTTTTTTATTTGTGAAAAGTAAAAAACATCTTTAATATGGGTTTATTAATGATGGGTAAAATAATAACTATTAAAAAATAAATGGTATGGATGAAAGATAGCATAAAAAGGATGAAAAAAAGCCCAGATTGTTTTTTGATTACCAAAGATATAGCTCTATATTCTAGATCTTTGCAAATTCTCAAAGTGACAATAATTACCAATACAAATTTGTGATTAGAATATTCGAGCTCAACACTAGTGCAGATCAGTATAGCGTCTGCAACTCACCACCTCTCATGAGATACCATACCTTTATGCATTTTTGGAGTTGGCATAATGAGAATGCACCTGCCTTTCCAATCAAAGTTCTTTGCTAGCACTGAATGAACTTAGCACCTGTGCAACTGCCCTACCTGCTCCAGGAATCCAAAAGCAGATACCAACCCAGTATTTCAATGCAGCTATAATCAAAAGTACTCATAAACTAAGTATGTGCAAGCCAGTAAACTATCCATGGGACAAGTACAGTTAGCAGACCTTACAATAGCAGCCTGAAGCACAATGAAGTACTCAAACCCTGCTCTCATATGACTAAAGGCAATAAGCCTCAAAATTGCTTGATTTAAATTGGATGGCTTCGGGGGACCTGTGCTCTAGATCATTATCATTAGGGTGACAAAAATTGTACATGTCTTTTTGGATGCCAGCTAACTCTTTCTCACTGTTTAGGAGGGCTGCATAAAATTTTCCGTTTTCTAATTGTCCTAATATTATATTCTATAACATTTCTATACTGTTATGTTATAAACTAATTTGCATAAACTTGAATATGAGAAGGAGATGCAAACTAGCAGAGTCTGCTTTTTTAGGCTGAAAAAGTACATGCCTATTATTTCCCATATTCATTTTTATGCAAATGAGTTTACCTGACAAAACAGTATAGAAAGGAAATTTGATATAATATTAGGACAATTAGAAAGCTGAAAATGTTTATGCAGCCAAGCTATGCAGTGAGAGAAGAGTTAGCTGGCATAAATAAATTAACATATTTATCACCCTAATGATAATGATCTTGGGGTGCAGCTCCCCTCAAGCCATCCAGTATTAATTAAGCAATTTTCATACTTTCTGGCTATCAATCAGATGAGAGCTAGTCCTGGCAATAGCATATCCAATGAGGTTTAACTGAGGTGTGGTTATTGTAAGGTTTGCTGACTGTAGCTGTCTTGTGGATTGGTTGTTGACTTGTACATTTCTGTTTTTGGTATATAGCCTCTCTGTGATTGTCTGTTAAATATAATAATCTATTTAAAAATATTTTAGAATCCGTAAAAAAATCTAAAAATTTTTTTATTTGTGAAAAGTAAAAAAAAAACATCTTTAATATGGGTTTATTAATGATGGGTAAAATAATAACTATTAAAAATAAATGGTATGGATGAAAGATAGCATAAAAAGGATGAAAAAAGCCCAGATTGTTTTTTGATTACCAAAGATATAGCTCTATATTCTAGATCTTTGCAAATTCTCAAAGTGACAATAATTACCAATACAAATTTGTGATTAGAATATTCGAGCTCAACACTAGTGCAGAACAGTATAGCATCTGCAACTCACCACCTCTCATGAGATACCATACCTTTTATGCATTTTTGGAGTTGGCATAATGAGAATGCACCTGCCTTTCCAATCAAAGTTCTTTGCTAGCACTGAATGAACTTAGCACCTGTGCAACTGCCCTACCTGCTCCAGGAATCCAAAAGCAGATACCAACCCAGTATTTCAAAGCAGCTATAATCAAAAGTACTCATAAACTAAGTATGTGCAAGCCAGTAAACTATCCATGGGACAAGTACAGTTAGCAGACCTTACAATAGCAGCCTGAAGCACAATGAAGTACTCAAACCCTGCTCTCATATGACTAAAGACAATAAGCCTCAAAATTGCTTGATTTAAATTGGATGGCTTCGGGGGGACCTGTGCTCTTAGATTATTATCATTAGGGTGACAAAAATTGTACATGTCTTTTTGGATGCCAGCTAACTCTTTTCTCACTGTTTAGGAGGGCTGCATAAAATATTCCGTTTTCTAATTGTCCTAATATTATATTCTATAACATTTCTATACTGTTGTGTTATAAACTAATTTGCATAAACTTGAATATGAGAAGGAGATGCAAACTAGCAGAGTCTGCTTTTTTAGGCTGAAAAAGTACATGCCTATTATTTCCCATATTCATTTTTATGCAAATGAGTTTACCTGACAAAACAGTATAGAAAGGAAATTTGATATAATATTAGGACAATTAGAAAGCTGAAAATGTTTATGCAGCCAAGCTATGCAGTGAGAGAAGAGATTAGCTGGCATAAATAAATTAACATATTTATCACCCTAATGATAATGATCTTGGGGTGCAGCTCCCCTCAAGCCATCCAGTATTAATTAAGCAATTTTCATACTTTCTGGCTATCAATCAGATGAGAGCTAGTCTGGCAATAGCATATCCAATGAGGTTTAACTGAGGTGTGGTTATTGTAAGGTTTGCTGACTGTAGCTGTCTTGTGGATTGGTTGTTGACTTGTACATTTCTGTTTTTTGGTATATAGCCTCTCTGTGATTGTCTGTTAAATATAATAATCTATTTAAAAAATATTTTAGAATCCGTAAAAAAATCTAAAAAATTTTTATTTGTGAAAAGTAAAAAAAAAACATCTTTAATATGGGTTTATTAATGATGGGTAAAATAATAACTATTAAAAAATAAATGGTATGGATGAAAGATAGCATAAAAAGGATGAAAAAAAAGCCCAGATTGTTTTTGATTACCAAAGATATAGCTCTATATTCTAGATCTTTGCAAATTCTCAAAGTGACAATAATTACCAATACAAATTTGTGATTAGAATATTCGAGGCTCAACACTAGTGCAGATCAGTATAGCGTCTGCAACTCACCACCTCTCATGAGATACCATACCTTTTATGCATTTTTGGAGTTGGCATAATGAGAATGCACCTGCCTTTCCAATCAAAGTTCTTTGCTAGCACTGAATGAACTTAGCACCTGTGCAACTGCCCTACCTGCTCCAGGAATCCAAAGCAGATACCAACCCAGTATTTCAATGCAGCTATAATCAAAAGTACTCATAAACTAAGTATGTGCAAGCCAGTAAACTATCCATGGGACAAGTACAGTTAGCAGACCTTACAATAGCAGCCTGAAGCACAATGAAGTACTCAAACCCTGCTCTCATATGACTAAAGGCAATAAGCCTCAAAATTGCTTGATTTAAATTGGATGGCTTCGGGGGACCTGTGCTCCTAGATCATTATCATTAGGGTGACAAAAATTGTACATGTCTTTTTGGATGCCAGCTAACTCTTTTCTCACTGTTTAGGAGGGCTGCATAAAATTTTTCCGTTTTCTAATTGTCCTAATATTATATTCTATAACATTTCTATACTGTTGTGTTATAAACTAATTTGCATAAACTTGAATATGAGAAGGAGATGCAAACTAGCAGAATCTGCTTTTTTAGGCTGAAAAAGTACATGCCTATTATTTCCCATATTCATGTTTATGCAAATGAGTTTACCTGACAAAACAGTATAGAAAGGAAATTTGATATAATATTAGGACAATTAGAAAGCTGAAAATGTTTATGCAGCCAAGCTATGCAGTGAGAGAAGAGTTAGCTGGCATAAATAAATTAACATATTTATCACCCTAATGATAATGATCTTGAGGTGCAGCTCCCTCAAGCCATCCAGTATTAATTAAGCAATTTTCATACTTTCTGGCTATGAATCAGATGAGAGCTAGTCCTGGCAATAGCATATCCAATGAGGTTTAACTGAGGTGTGGTTATTGCTAGGTGTTTCACAGTGCAACAGCCTGTTATTGTAAGGTTTGCTGACTGTAGCTGTCTTGTGGATTGGTTGTTGACTTGTACATTTCTGTTTTTTGGTATATAGCCTCTCTGTGATTGTCTGTTAAATATAATAATCTATTTAAAAAATATTTTAGAATCCGTTAAAAAAATCTAAAAAAATTTTTATTTGTGAAAAGTAAAAAAAAAAAACATCTTTAATATGGGTTTATTAATGATGGGTAAAATAATAACTATTAAAAAATAAATGGTATGGATGAAAGATAGCATAAAAAGGATGAAAAAAAAGCCCAGATTGTTTTTGATTACCAAAGATATAGCTCTATATTCTAGATCTTTGCAAATTCTCAAAGTGACAATAATTACCAATACAAATTTGTGATTAGAATATTCGAGCTCAACACTAGTGCAGATCAGTATAGCGTCTGCAACTCACCACCTCTCATGAGATACCATACCTTTTATGCATTTTTGGAGTTGGCATAATGAGAATGCACCTGCCTTTCCAATCAAAGTTCTTTGCTAGCACTGAATGAACTTAGCACCTGTGCAACTGCCCTACCTGCTCCAGGAATCCAAAAGCAGATACCAACCCAGTATTTCAATGCAGCTATAATCAAAAGTACTCATAAACTAAGTATGTGCAAGCCAGTAAACTATCCATGGGACAAGTACAGTTAGCAGACCTTACAATAGCAGCCTGAAGCACAATGAAGTACTCAAACCCTGCTCTCATATGACTAAAGGCAATAAGCCTCAAAATTGCTTGATTTAAATTGGATGGCTTCGGGGGACCTGTGCTCTAGATCATTATCATTAGGGTGACAAAAATTGTACATGTCTTTTTGGATGCCAGCTAACTCTTTTCTCACTGTTTAGGAGGGCTGCATAAAATTTTTCCGTTTTCTAATTGTCCTAATATTATATTCTATAACATTTCTATACTGTTGTGTTATAAACTAATTTGCATAAACTTGAATATGAGAAGGAGATGCAAACTAGCAGAGTCTGCTTTTTTAGGCTGAAAAAGTACATGCCTATTATTTCCCATATTCATGTTTATGCAAATGAGTTTACCTGACAAAACAGTATAGAAAGGAAATTTGATATAATATTAGGACAATTAGAAAGCTGAAAATGTTTATGCAGCCAAGCTATGCAGTGAGAGAAGAGTTAGCTGGCATAAATAAATTAACATATTTATCACCCTAATGATAATGATCTTGGGGTGCAGCTCCCTCAAGCCATCCAGTATTAATTAAGCAATTTTCATACTTTCTGGCTATCAATCAGATGAGAGCTAGTCCTGGCAATAGCATATCCAATGAGGTTTAACTGAGGTGTGGTTATTGTAAGGTTTGCTGACTGTAGCTGTCTTGTGGATTGGTTGTTGACTTGTACATTTCTGTTTTTGGTATATAGCCTCTCTGTGATTGTCTGTTAAATATAATAATCTATTTAAAAAATATTTTAGAGTCCGTAAAAAAATCTAAAAATTTTTTATTTGTGAAAAGTAAAAAAAAAAACATCTTTAATATGGGTTTATTAATGATGGGTAAAATAATAACTATTAAAATAAATGGTATGGATGAAAGATAGCATAAAAGGATGAAAAAAAGCCCAGATTGTTTTTGATTACCAAAGATATAGCTCTATATTCTAGATCTTTGCAAATTCTCAAAGTGACAATAATTACCAATACAAATTTGTGATTAGAATATTCGAAGCTCAACACTAGTGCAGATCAGTATAGCGTCTGCAACTCACCACCTCTCATGAGATACCATACCTTTTATGCATTTTTGGAGTTGGCATAATGAGAATGCACCTGCCTTTCCAATCAAAGTTCTTTGCTAGCACTGAATGAACTTAGCACCTGTGCAACTGCCCTACCTGCTCCAGGAATCCAAAAGCAGATACCAACCCAGTATTTCAATGCAGCTAT
Source organism: Bufotes viridis (assembly GCA_033119425.1). Classification (NCBI taxonomy): domain Eukaryota; kingdom Metazoa; phylum Chordata; class Amphibia; order Anura; family Bufonidae; genus Bufotes; species Bufotes viridis. The sequence goes on along the minus strand of JAKVIS010000944.1, from coordinate 16,415 downwards.
AATCAAAAGTACTCATAAACTAAGTATGTGCAAGCCAGTAAACTATCCATGGGACAAGTACAGTTAGCAGACCTTACAATAGCAGCCTGAAGCACAATGAAGTACTCAAACCCTGCTCTCATATGACTAAAGGCAATAAGCCTCAAAATTGCTTGATTTAAATTGGATGGCTTCGGGGGACCTGTGCTCCTAGATCATTATCATTAGGGTGACAAAAATTGTACATGTCTTTTTGGATGCCAGCTAACTCTTTTCTCACTGTTTAGGAGGGCTGCATAAAATTTTTCCGTTTTCTAATTGTCCTAATATTATATTCTATAACATTTCTATACTGTTGTGTTATAAACTAATTTGCATAAACTTGAATATGAGAAGGAGATGCAAACTAGCAGAGTCTGCTTTTTTAGGCTGAAAAAGTACATGCCTATTATTTCCCATATTCATGTTTATGCAAATGAGTTTACCTGACAAAACAGTATAGAAAGGAAATTTGATATAATATTAGGACAATTAGAAAGCTGAAAATGTTTATGCAGCCAAGCTATGCAGTGAGAGAAGAGTTAGCTGGCATAAATAAATTAACATATTTATCACCCTAATGATAATGATCTTGGGGTGCAGCTCCCCTCAAGCCATCCAGTATTAATTAAGCAATTTTCATACTTTCTGGCTATGAATCAGATGAGAGCTAGTCCTGGCAATAGCATATCCAATGAGGTTTAACTGAGGTGTGGTTATTGCTAGGTGTTTCACAGTGCAACAGCCTGTTATTGTAAGGTTTGCTGACTGTAGCTGTCTTGTGGATTGGTTGTTGACTTGTACATTTCTGTTTTTGGTATATAGCCTCTCTGTGATTGTCTGTTAAATATAATAATCTATTTAAAAAATATTTTAGAATCCGTAAAAAAATCTAAAAAATTTTTATTTGTGAAAAGTAAACAAAAAAACATCTTTAATATGGGTTTATTAATGATGGGTAAAATAATAACTATTAAAAAATAAATGGTATGGATGAAAGATAGCATAAAAAGGATGAAAAAAAGCCCAGATTGTTTTTGATTACCAAAGATATAGCTCTATATTCTAGATCTTTGCAAATTCTCAAAGTGACAATAATTACCAATACAAATTTGTGATTAGAATATTCAGAGCTCAACACTAGTGCAGATCAGTATAGCGTCTGCAACTCACCACCTCTCATGAGATACCATACCTTTTATGCATTTTTGGAGTTGGCATAATGAGAATGCGCCTGCCTTTCCAATCAAAGTTCTTTGCTAGCACTGAATGAACTTAGCACCTGTGCAACTGCCCTACCTGCTCCAGGAATTCAAAAGCAGATACCAACCCAGTATTTCAATGCAGCTATAATCAAAAGTACTCATAAACTAAGTATGTGCAAGCCAGTAAACTATCCATGGGACAAGTACAGTTAGCAGACCTTACAATATCAGCCTGAAGCACAATGAAGTACTCAAACCCTGCTCTCATATGACTAAAGGCAATAAGCCTCAAAATTGCTTGATTTAAATTGGATGCTTAGGGGGGGACCTGTGCTCCTAGATCATTATCATTAGGGTGACAAAAATTGTATATGTCTTTTTGGATGCCAGCTAACTCTTTTCTCACTGTTTAGGAGGGCTGCATAAAATTTTTCCGTTTTCTAATTGTCCTAATATTATATTCTATAACATTTCTATACTGTTGTGTTATAAACTAATTTGCATAAACTTGAATATGAGAAGGAGATGCAAACTAGCAGAGTCTGCTTTTTTTAGGCTGAAAAAGTACATGCCTATTATTTCCCATATTCTTTTTTATGCAAATGAGTTTACCTGACAAAACAGTATAGAAAGGAAATTTGATATAATATTAGGACAATTAGAAAGTTGAAAATGTTTATGCAGCCAAGCTATGCAGTGAGAGAAGAGTTAGCTGGCATAAATAAATTAACATATTTATCACCCTAATGATAATGATCTTGGGGTGGAGCTCCCCTCAAGCCATCCAGTATTAATTAAGCAATTTTCATACTTTCTGGCTATGAATCAGATGAGAGCTAGTCCTGGCAATAGCATATCCAATGAGGTTTAACTGAGGTGTGGTTATTGTAAGGTTTGCTGACTGTAGCTGTCTTGTGGATTGGTTGTTGACTTGTACATTTCTGTTTTTTGGTATATAGCCTCTCTGTGATTGTCTGTTAAATATAATAATCTATTTAAAAAATATTTTAGAATCTGTAAAAAAAAATCTAAAAATTTTTTTATTTGTGAAAAGTAAAAAAAAAAAACATCTTTAATATGGGTTTATTAATGATGGGTAAAATAATAACTATTAAAAAATAAATGGTATGGATGAAAGATAGCATAAAAAGGATGAAAAAAAGCCCAGATTGTTTTTGATTACCAAAGATATAGCTCTATATTCTAGATCTTTGCAAATTCTCAAAGTGACAATAATTACCAATACAAATTTGTGATTAGAATATTCGAGCTCAACACTAGTGCAGATCAGTATAGCGTCTGCAACTCACCACCTCTCATGAGATACCATACCTTTTATGCATTTTTGGAGTTGGCATAATGAGAATGCACCTGCCTTTCCAATCAAAGTTCTTTGCTAGCACTGAATGAACTTAGCACCTGTGCAACTGCCCTACCTGCTCCAGGAATCCAAAAGCAGATACCAACCCAGTATTTCAATGCAGCTATAATCAAAAGTACTCATAAACTAAGTATGTGCAAGCCAGTAAACTATCCATGGGACAAGTACAGTTAGCAGACCTTACAATAGCAGCCTGAAGCACAATGAAGTACTCAAACCCTGCTCTCATATGACTAAAGGCAATAAGCCTCAAAATTGCTTGATTTAAATTGGATTGCTTCGGGTGGACCTGTGCTCCTAGATCATTATCATTAGGGTGACAAAAATTGTACATGTCTTTTTGGATGCCAGCTAACTCTTTTCTCACTGTTTAGGAGGGCTGCATAAAATTTTTCCGTTTTCTAATTGTCCTAATATTATATTCTATAACATTTCTATACTGTTGTGTTATAAACTAATTTGCATAAACTTGAATATGAGAAGGAGATGCAAACTAGCAGAGTCTGCTTTTTTTAGGCTGAAAAAGTACATGCCTATTATTTCCCATATTCATGTTTATGCAAATGAGTTTACCTGACAAAACAGTATAGAAAGGAAATTTGATATAATATTAGGACAATTAGAAAGCTGAAAATGTTTATGCAGCCAAGCTATGCAGTGAGAGAAGAGTTAGCTGGCATAAATATCATTAACATATTTATCACCCTAATGATAATGATCTTGGGGTGCAGCTCCCTTCAAGCCATCTAGTAATAATTAAGCAATTTTCATACTTTCTGGCTATGAATCAGATGAGAGCTAGTCCTGGCAATAGCATATCCAATGAGGTTTAACTGAGGTTTGGTTATTGCTAGGTGTTTCACAGTGCAACAGCCTGTTATTGTAAGGTTTGCTGACTGTAGCTGTCTTCTGGATTGGTTGTTGACTTGTACATTTCTGTTTTTTTGTATATAGCCTCTCTGTGATTGTCTCTTAAATATAATAATCTATTTAAAAAATATTTTAGAATCTGTAAAAAAAATCTAAAAAAAATTTTATTTGTGAAAAGTAAAAAAAAAAAACATCTTTAATATGGGTTTATTAATGATGGGTAAAATAATAACTATTAAAAAATAAATGGTATGGATGAAAGATAGCATAAAAAGGATGAAAAAAAGCCCAGATTGTTTTTTGATTACCAAAGATATAGCTCTATATTCTAGATCTTTGCAAATTCTCAAAGTGACAATAATTACCAATACAAATTTGTGATTAGAATATTCGAGCTCAACACTAGTGCAGATCAGTATAGCGTCTGCAACTCACCACCTCTCATGAGATACCATACCTTTTATGCATTTTTGGAGTTGGCATAATAAGAATGCACCTGCCTTTCCAATCAAAGTTCTTTGCTAGCACTGAATGAACTTAGCACCTGTGCAACTGCCCTACCTGCTCCAGGAATCCAAAAGCAGATACCAACCCAGTATTTCAATGCAGCTATAATCAAAAGTACTCATAAACTAAGTATGTGCAAGCCAGTAAACTATCCATGGGACAAGTACAGTTAGCAGACCTTACAATAGCAGCCTGAAGCACAATGAAGTACTCAAACCCTGCTCTCATATGACTAAAGGCAATAAGCCTCAAAATTGCTTGATTTAAATTGGATGCTTCGGGGGGGACCTGTGCTCCTAGATCATTATCATTAGGGTGACAAAAATTGTACATGTCTTTTGGATGCCAGCTAACTCTTTCTCACTGTTTAGGAGGGCTGCATAAAATTTTTCCGTTTTCTAATTGTCCTAATATTATATTCTATAACATTTCTATACTGTTGTGTTATAAACTAATTTGCATAAACTTGAATATGAGAAGGAGATGCAAACTAGCAGAGTCTGCTTTTTTAGGCTGAAAATGTACATGCCTATTATTTCCCATATTCTTTTTATGCAAATGAGTTTACCTGACAAAACAGTATAGAAAGGAAATTTGATATAATATTAGGACAATTAGAAAGCTGAAAGTGTTTTTGCAGCCAAGCTATGCAGTGAGAGAAGAGTTAGCTGGCATAAATAAATTAACATATTTATCACCCTAATGATAATGATCTTGGGGTGCAGCTCCCCTCAAGCCATCCAGTATTAATTAAGCAATTTTCATACTTTCTGGCTATTAATCAGATGAGAGCTAGTCCTGGCAATAGCATATCCAATGAGGTTTAACTGAGGTGTGGTTATTGTAAGGTTTGCTGACTGTAGCTGTCTTGTGGATTGGTTGTTGACTTGTACATTTCTGTTTTTTGGTATATAGCCTCTCTGTGATTGTCTGTTAAATATAATAATCTATTTAAAAAATATTTTAGAATCCGTAAAAAAATCTAAAAATTTTTTTATTTGTGAAAAGTAAAAAAAAAACATCTTTAATATGGGTTTATTAATGATGGGTAAAATAATAACTATTAAAAAATAAATGGTATGGATGAAAGATAGCATAAAAGGATGAAAAAAAAGCCCAGATTGTTTTTGATTACCAAAGATATAGCTCTATATTCTAGATCTTTGCAAATTCTCAAAGTGACAATAATTACCAATACAAATTTGTGATTAGAATATTCGAGCTCAACACTAGTGCAGATCAGTATAGCGTCTGCAACTCACCACCTCTCATGAGATACCATACCTTTTATGCATTTTTGGAGTTGGCATAATGAGAATGCGCCTGCCTTTCCAATCAAAGTTCTTTGCTAGCACTGAATGAACTTAGCACCTGTGCAACTGCCCTACCTGCTCCAGGAATTCAAAAGCAGATACCAACCCAGTATTTCAATGCAGCTATAAACAAAAGTACTCATAAACTAAGTATGTGCAAGCCAGTAAACTATCCATGGGACAAGTACAGTTAGAAGACCTTACAATATCAGCCTGAAGCACAATGAAGTACTCAAACCCTGCTCTCATATGACTAAAGGCAATAAGCCTCAAAATTGCTTGATTTAAATTGGATGCTTCGGGGGGGACCTGTGCTCCTAGATCATTATCATTAGGGTGACAAAAATTGTACATGTCTTTTTGGATGCCAGCTAACTCTTTTCTCACTGTTTAGGAGGGCTGCATAAAATTTTTCCGTTTTCTAATTGTCCTAATATTATATTCTATAACATTTCTATACTGTTGTGTTATAAACTAATTTGCATAAACTTGAATATGAGAAGGAGATGCAAACTAGCAGAGTCTGCTTTTTTTAGGCTGAAAAAGTACATGCCTATTATTTCCCATATTCTTTTTTATGCAAATGAGTTTACCTGACAAAACAGTATAGAAAGGAAATTTGATATAATATTAGGACAATTAGAAAGCTGAAAATGTTTATGCAGCCAAGCTATGCAGTGAGAGAAGAGTTAGCTGGCATAAATAAATTAACATATTTATCACCCTAATGATAATGATCTTGGGGTGCAGCTCCCCTCAAGCCATCCAGTATTAATTAAGCAATTTTCATACTTTCTGGCTATCAATCAGATGAGAGCTAGTCCTGGCAATAGCATATCCAATGAGGTTTACCTGAGGTGTGGTTATTGTAAGGTTTGCTGACTGTAGCTGTCTTGTGGATTGGTTGTTGACTTGTACATTTCTGTGATTGTCTGTTAAATATAATAATCTATTTAAAAAATATTTTAGAATCCGTAAAAAAAATCTAAAAAAATTTTTATTTGTGAAAAGTAAAAAAAAAAAACATCTTTAATATGGGTTTATTAATGATGGGTAAAATAATAACTATTAAAAAATAAATGGTATGGATGAAAGATAGCATAAAAAGGATGAAAAAAAGCCCAGATTGTTTTTTGATTACCAAAGATATAGCTCTATATTCTAGATCTTTGCAAATTCTCAAAGTGACAATAATTACCAATACAAATTTGTGATTAGAATATTCGAGCTCAACACTAGTGCAGATCAGTATAGCGTCTGCAACTCACCACCTCTCATGAGATACCATACCTTTTATGCATTTTTGGAGTTGGCATAATGAGAATGCACCTGCCTTTCCAATCAAAGTTCTTTGCTAGCACTGAATGAACTTAGCACCTGTGCAACTGCCCTACCTGCTCAGGAATCCAAAAGCAGATACCAACCCAGTATTTCAATGCAGCTATAATCAAAAGTACTCATAAACTAAGTATGTGCAAGCCAGTAAACTATCCATGGGACAAGTACAGTTAGCAGACCTTACAATAGCAGCCTGAAGCACAATGAAGTACTCAAACCCTGCTCTCATATGACTAAAGGCAATAAGCCTCAAAAATTGCTTGATTTAAATTGGATGGCTTCGGGGGACCTGTGCTCCTAGATCATTATCATTAGGGTGACAAAAATTGTACATGTCTTTTTGGATGCCAGCTAACTCTTTTCTCACTGTTTAGGAGGGCTGCATAAAATTTTTCCGTTTTCTAATTGTCCTAATATTATATTCTATAACATTTCTATACTGTTGTGTTATAAACTAATTTGCATAAACTTGAATATGAGAAGGAGATGCAAACTAGCAGAGTCTGCTTTTTAGGCTGAAAAAGTACATGCCTATTATTTCCCATATTCATGTTTATGCAAATGAGTTTACCTGACAAAACAGTATAGAAAGGAAATTTGATATAATATTAGGACAATTAGAAAGCTGAAAATGTTTATGCAGCCAAGCTATGCAGTGAGAGAAGAGTTAGCTGGCATAAATACAATTAACATATTTATCACCCTAATGATAATGATCTTGGGGTGCAGCTCCCTCAAGCCATCCAGTATTAATTAAGCAATTTTCATACTTTCTGGCTATGAATCAGATGAGAGCTAGTCCTGGCAATAGCATATCCAATGAGGTTTAACTGAGGTGTGGTTATTGCTAGGTGTTTCACAGTGCAACAGCCTGTTATTGTAAGGTTTGCTGACTGTAGCTGTCTTGTGGATTGGTTGTTGACTTGTACATTTCTGTTTTTGGTATATAGCCTCTCTGTGATTGTCTGTTAAATATAATAATCTATTTAAAAATATTTTAGAATCCGTAAAAAAATCTAAAAAATTTTTATTTGTGAAAAGTAAAAAAAAAAACATCTTTAATATGGGTTTATTAATGATGGGTAAAATAATAACTATTAAAAAATAAATGGTATGGATGAAAGATAGCATAAAAAGGATGAAAAAAAGCCCAGATTGTTTTTTGATTACCAAAGATATAGCTCTATATTCTAGATCTTTGCAAATTCTCAAAGTGACAATAATTACCAATACAAATTTGTGATTAGAATATTCGAGCTCAACACTAGTGCAGATCAGTATAGCGTCTGCAACTCACCACCTCTCATGAGATACCATACCTTTTATGCATTTTTGGAGTTGGCATAATGAGAATGCGCCTGCCTTTCCAATCAAAGTTCTTTGCTAGCACTGAATGAACTTAGCACCTGTGCAACTGCCCTACTTACTCCAGGAATTCAAAAGCAGATACCAACCCAGTATTTCAATGCAGCTATAATCAAAAGTACTCATAAACTAGGTATGTGCAAGCCAGTAAACTATCCATGGGACAAGTACAGTTAGCAGACCTTACAATATCAGCCTGAAGCACAATGAAGTACTCAAACCCTGCTCTCAAATGACTAAAGGCAATAAGCCTCAAAATTGCTTGATTTAAATTGGATGCTTCGGGGGGGACCTGTGCTCCTAGATCATTATCATTAGGGTGACAAAAATTGTACATGTCTTTTTGGATGCCAGCTAACTCTTTTCTCACTGTTTAGGAGGGCTGCATAAAATTTTTCCGTTTTCTAATTGTCCTAATATTATATTCTATAACATTTCTATACTGTTGTGTTATAAACTAATTTGCATAAACTTGAATATGAGAAGGAGATGCAAACTAGCAGAGTCTGCTTTTTTTTAGGCTGAAAATGTACATGCCTATTATTTCCCATATTCTTTTTTATGCAAATGAGTTTACCTGACAAAACAGTATAGAAAGGAAATTTGATATAATATTAGGACAATTAGAAAGCTGAAAGTGTTTTTGCAGCCAAGCTATGCAGTGAGAGAAGAGTTAGCTGGCATAAATAAATTAACATATTTATCACCCTAATGATAATGATCTTGGGGTGCAGCTCCCCTCAAGCCATCCAGTATTAATTAAGCAATTTTCATACTTTCTGGCTATTAATCAGATGAGAGCTAGTCCTGGCAATAGCATATCCAATGAGGTTTAACTGAGGTGTGGTTATTGTAAGGTTTGCTGACTGTAGCTGTCTTGTGGATTGGTTGTTGACTTGTACATTTCTGTTTTTTGGTATATAGCCTCTCTGTGATTGTCTGTTAAATATAATAATCTATTTAAAAAATATTTTAGAATCCGTAAAAAAATCTAAAAATTTTTTATTTGTGAAAAGTAAAAAAAAAAACATCTTTAATATGGGTTTATTAATGATGGGTAAAATAATAACTATTAAAAAATAAATGGTATGGATGAAAGATAGCATAAAAGGATGAAAAAAAGCCCAGATTGTTTTTGATTACCAAAGATATAGCTCTATATTCTAGATCTTTGCAAATTCTCAAAGTGACAATAATTACCAATACAAATTTGTGATTAGAATATTCGAGCTCAACACTAGTGCAGATCAGTATAGCGTCTGCAACTCACCACCTCTCATGAGATACCATACCTTTTATGCATTTTTGGAGTTGGCATAATGAGAATGCACCTGCCTTTCCAATCAAAGTTCTTTGCTAGCACTGAATGAACTTAGCACCTGTGCAACTGCCCTACCTGCTCCAGGAATCCAAAAGCAGATACCAACCCAGTATTTCAATGCAGCTATAATCAAAAGTACTCATAAACTAAGTATGTGCAAGCCAGTAAACTATCCATGGGACAAGTACAGTTAGCAGACCTTACAATAGCAGCCTGAAGCACAATGAAGTACTCAAACCCTGCTCTCATATGACTAAAGGCAATAAGCCTCAAAATTGCTTGATTTAAATTGGATGGCTTCGGGGGACCTGTGCTCCTAGATCATTATCATTAGGGTGACAAAAATTGTACATGTCTTTTTGGATGCCAGCTAACTCTTTTCTCACTGTTTAGGAGGGCTGCATAAAATTTTTCCGTTTTCTAATTGTCCTAATATTATATTCTATAACATTTCTATACTGTTGTGTTATAAACTAATTTGCATAAACTTGAATATGAGAAGGAGATGCAAACTAGCAGAGTCTGCTTTTTAGGCTGAAAAAGTACATGCCTATTATTTCCCATATTCATGTTTATGCAAATGAGTTTACCTGACAAAACAGTATAGAAAGGAAATTTGATATAATATTAGGACAATTAGAAAGCTGAAAATGTTTATGCAGCCAAGCTATGCAGTGAGAGAAGAGTTAGCTGGCATAAATAAATTAACATATTTATCACCTAATGATAATGATCTTGGGGTGCAGCTCCCCTCAAGCCATCCAGTATTAATTAAGCAATTTTCATACTTTCTGGCTATGAATCAGATGAGAGCTAGTCCTGGCAATAGCATATCCAATGAGGTTTAACTGAGGTGTGGTTATTGCTAGGTGTTTCACAGTGCAACAGCCTGTTATTGTAAGGTTTGCTGACTGTAGCTGTCTTGTGGATTGGTTGTTGACTTGTACATTTCTGTTTTTGGTATATAGCCTCTCTGTGATTGTCTGTTAAATATAATAATCTATTTAAAAAATATTTTAGAATCCGTAAAAAAATCTAAAAAATTTTTATTTGTGAAAAGTAAAAAAAAAACATCTTTAATATGGGTTTATTAATGATGGGTAAAATAATAACTATTAAAAAATAAATGGTATGGATGAAAGATAGCATAAAAGGATGAAAAAAGCCCAGATTGTTTTTGATTACCAAAGATATAGCTCTATATTCTAGATCTTTGCAAATTCTCAAAGTGACAATAATTACCAATACAAATTTGTGATTAGAATATTCAGAGCTCAACACTAGTGCAGATCAGTATAGCGTCTGCAACTCACCACCTCTCATGAGATACCATACCTTTTATGCATTTTTGGAGTTGGCATAATGAGAATGCGCCTGCCTTTCCAATCAAAGTTCTTTGCTAGCACTGAATGAACTTAGCACCTGTGCAACTGCCCTACCTGCTCCAGGAATTCAAAAGCAGATACCAACCCAGTATTTCAATGCAGCTATAATCAAAAGTACTCATAAACTAGGTATGTGCAAGCCAGTAAACTATCCATGGGACAAGTACAGTTAGCAGACCTTACAATAGCAGCCTGAAGCACAATGAAGTACTCAAACCCTGCTCTCATATGACTAAAGGCAATAAGCCTCAAAATTGCTTGATTTAAATTGGATGGCTTCGGGGGACCTGTGCTCCTAGATCATTATCATTAGGGTGACAAAAATTGTACATGTCTTTTTGGATGCCAGCTAACTCTTTTCTCACTGTTTAGGAGGGCTGCATAAAATTTTTCCGTTTTCTAATTGTCCTAATATTATATTCTATAACATTTCTATACTGTTGTGTTATAAACTAATTTGCATAAACTTGAATATGAGAAGGAGATGCAAACTAGCAGAGTCTGCTTTTTTTTAGGCTGAAAAAGTACATGCCTATTATTTCCCATATTCTTTTTATGCAAATGAGTTTACCTGACAAAACAGTATAGAAAGGAAATTTGATATAATATTAGGACAATTAGAAAGCTGAAAATGTTTATGCAGCCAAGCTATGCAGTGAGAGAAGAGTTAGCTGGCATAAATAAATTAACATATTTATCACCCTAATGATAATGATCTTGGGGTGCAGCTCCCCTCAAGCCATCCAGTATTAATTAAGCAATTTTCATACTTTCTGGCTATGAATCAGATGAGAGCTAGTCCTGGCAATAGCATATCCAATGAGGTTTAACTGAGGTGTGGTTATTGTAGGTTTGCTGACTGTAGCTGTCTTGTGGATTGGTTGTTGACTTGTACATTTCTGTTTTTGGTATATAGCCTCTCTGTGATTGTCTGTTAAATATAATAATCTATTTAAAAAATATTTTAGAATCCGTAAAAAAATCTAAAAATTTTTTATTTGTGAAAAGTAAAAAAAAAAACATCTTTAATATGGGTTTATTAATGATGGGTAAAATAATAACTATTAAAAAATAAATGGTATGGATGAAAGATAGCATAAAAAGGATGAAAAAAAGCCCAGATTGTTTTTGATTACCAAAGATATAGCTCTATATTCTAGATCTTTGCAAATTCTCAAAGTGACAATAATTACCAATACAAATTTGTGATTAGAATATTCGAGCTCAACACTAGTGCAGATCAGTATAGCGTCTGCAACTCACCACCTCTCATGAGATACCATACCTTTTATGCATTTTTGGAGTTGGCATAATGAGAATGCACCTGCCTTTCCAATCAAAGTTCTTTGCTAGCACTGAATGAACTTAGCACCTGTGCAACTGCCCTACCTGCTCCAGGAATCCAAAAGCAGATACCAACCCAGTATTTCAATGCAGCTATAATCAAAAGTACTCATAAACTAAGTATGTGCAAGCCAGTAAACTATCCATGGGACAAGTACAGTTAGCAGACCTTACAATAGCAGCCTGAAGCACAATGAAGTACTCAAACCCTGCTCTCATATGACTAAAGGCAATAAGCCTCAAAATTGCTTGATTTAAATTGGATGGCTTCGGGGGACCTGTGCTCCTAGATCATTATCATTAGGGTGACAAAAATTGTACATGTCTTTTTGGATGCCAGCTAACTCTTTTCTCACTGTTTAGGAGGGCTGCATAAAATTTTTCCGTTTTCTAATTGTCCTAATATTATATTCTATAACATTTCTATACTGTTGTGTTATAAACTAATTTGCATAAACTTGAATATGAGAAGGAGATGCAAACTAGCAGAGTCTGCTTTTTAGGCTGAAAAAGTACATGCCTATTATTTCCCATATTCATGTTTATGCAAATGAGTTTACCTGACAAAACAGTATAGAAAGGAAATTTGATATAATATTAGGACAATTAGAAAGCTGAAAATGTTTATGCAGCCAAGCTATGCAGTGAGAGAAGAGTTAGCTGGCATAAATAAATTAACATATTTATCACCCTAATGATAATGATCTTGGGGTGCAGCTCCCTTCAAGCCATCTAGTATTAATTAAGCAATTTTCATACTTTCTGGCTATGAATCAGATGAGAGCTAGTCCTGGCAATAGCATATCCAATGAGGTTTAACTGAGGTTTGGTTATTGCTAGGTGTTTCACAGTGCAACAGCCTGTTATTGTAAGGTTTGCTGACTGTAGCTGTCTTGTGGATTGGTTGTTGACTTGTACATTTCTGTTTTTGGTATATAGCCTCTCTGTGATTGTCTGTTAAATATAATAATCTATTTAAAAAATATTTTAGAATCCGTAAAAAAATCTAAAAAATTTTTATTTGTGAAAAGTAAAAAAAAAACATCTTTAATATGGGTTTATTAATGATGGGTAAAATAATAACTATTAAAAATAAATGGTATGGATGAAAGATAGCATAAAAGGATGAAAAAAAGCCCAGATTGTTTTTGATTACCAAAGATATAGCTCTATATTCTAGATCTTTGCAAATTCTCAAAGTGACAATAATTACCAATACAAATTTGTGATTAGAATATTCGAGCTCAACACTAGTGCAGATCAGTATAGCGTCTGCAACTCACCACCTCTCATGAGATACCATACCTTTTATGCATTTTTGGAGTTGGCATAATGAGAATGCACCTGCCTTTCCAATCAAAGTTCTTTGCTAGCACTGAATGAACTTAGCACCTGTGCAACTGCCCTACCTGCTCCAGGAATCCAAAAGCAGATACCAACCCAGTATTTCAATGCAGCTATAATCAAAAGTACTCATAAACTAAGTATGTGCAAGCCAGTAAACTATCCATGGGACAAGTACAGTTAGCAGACCTTACAATAGCAGCCTGAAGCACAATGAAGTACTCAAACCCTGCTCTCATATGACTAAAGGCAATAAGCCTCAAAATTGCTTGATTTAAATTGGATGGCTTCGGGGGACCTGTGCTCCTAGATCATTATCATTAGGGTGACAAAAATTGTACATGTCTTTTTGGATGCCAGCTAACTCTTTCTCACTGTTTAGGAGGGCTGCATAAAATTTTTCCGTTTTCTAATTGTCCTAATATTATATTCTATAACATTTCTATACTGTTGTGTTATAAACTAATTTGCATAAACTTGAATATGAGAAGGAGATGCAAACTAGCAGAGTCTGCTTTTTTAGGCTGAAAAAGTACATGCCTATTATTTCCCATATTCATGTTTATGCAAATGAGTTTACCTGACAAAACAGTATAGAAAGGAAATTTGATATAATATTAGGACAATTAGAAAGCTGAAAATGTTTTTGCAGCCAAGCTATGCAGTGAGAGAAGAGTTAGCTGGCATAAATAAATTAACATATTTATCACCCTAATGATAATGATCTTGGGGTGCAGCTCCCCTCAAGCCATCCAGTATTAATTAAGCAATTTTCATACTTTCTGGCTATTAATCAGATGAGAGCTAGTCCTGGCAATAGCATATCCAATGAGGTTTAACTGAGGTGTGGTTATTGTAAGGTTTGCTGACTGTAGCTGTCTTGTGGATTGGTTGTTGACTTGTACATTTCTGTTTTTTTGTATATAGCCTCTTTGTGATTGTCTGTTAAATATAATAATCTATTTAAAAAATATTTTAGAATCCGTAAAAAAATCTAAAAATTTTTTTATTTGTGAAAAAGTAAAAAAAAAAACATCTTTAATATGGGTTTATTAATGATGGGTAAAATAATAACTATTAAAAAATAAATGGTATGGATGAAAGATAGCATAAAAAGGATGAAAAAAAGCCCAGATTGTTTTTGATTACCAAAGATATAGCTCTATATTCTAGATCTTTGCAAATTCTCAAAGTGACAATAATTACCAATACAAATTTGTGATTAGAATATTCGAGCTCAACACTAGTGCAGATCAGTATAGCGTCTGCAACTCACCACCTCTCATGAGATACCATACCTTTTATGCATTTTTGGAGTTGGCATAATGAGAATGCACCTGCCTTTCCAATCAAAGTTCTTTGCTAGCACTGAATGAACTTAGCACCTGTGCAACTGCCCTACCTGCTCCAGGAATTCAAAAGCAGATACCAACCCAGTATTTCAATGCAGCTATAATCAAAAGTACTCATAAACTAAGTATGTGCAAGCCAGTAAACTATCCATGGGACAAGTACAGTTAGCAGACCTTACAATAGCAGCCTGAAGCACAATGAAGTACTCAAACCCTGCTCTCATATGACTAAAGGCAATAAGCCTCAAAATTGCTTGATTTAAATTGGATGGCTTCGGGGGACCTGTGCTCCTAGATCATTATCATTAGGGTGACAAAATTGTACATGTCTTTTTGGATGCCAGCTAACTCTTTTCTCACTGTTTAGGAGGGCTGCATAAAATTTTCCGTTTTCTAATTGTCCTAATATTATATTCTATAACATTTCTATACTGTTGTGTTATAAACTAATTTGCATAAACTTGAATATGAGAAGGAGATGCAAACTAGCAGAGTCTGCTTTTTTTAGGCTGAAAAAGTACATGCCTATTATTTCCCATATTCATGTTTATGCAAATGAGTTTACCTGACAAAACAGTATAGAAAGGAAATTTGATATAATATTAGGACAATTAGAAAGCTGAAAATGTTTATGCAGCCAAGCTATGCAGTGAGAGAAGAGTTAGCTGGCATAAATAAATTAACATATTTATCACCCTAATGATAATGATCTTGGGGTGCAGCTCCCTCAAGCCATCCAGTATTAATTAAGCAATTTTCATACTTTCTGGCTATCAATCAGATGAGAGCTAGTCCTGGCAATAGCATATCCAATGAGGTTTAACTGAGGTGTGGTTATTGTAAGGTTTGCTGACTGTAGCTGTCTTGTGGATTGGTTGTTGACTTGTACATTTCTGTTTTTGGTATATAGCCTCTCTGTGATTGTCTGTTAAATATAATAATCTATTTAAAAAATATTTTAGAATCCGTAAAAAAATCTAAAAAATTTTTTATTTGTGAAAAGTAAAAAAAAAACATCTTTAATATGGGTTTATTAATGATGGGTAAAATAATAACTATTAAAAAATAAATGGTATGGATGAAAGATAGCATAAAAAGGATGAAAAAGCCCAGATTGTTTTTTGATTACCAAAGATATAGCTCTATATTCTAGATCTTTGCAAATTCTCAAAGTGACAATAATTACCAATACAAATTTGTGATTAGAATATTCGAGCTCAACACTAGTGCAGATCAGTATAGCGTCTGCAACTCACCACCTCTCATGAGATACCATACCTTTTATGCATTTTTGGAGTTGGCATAATGAGAATGCACCTGCTCTTCCAATCAAAGTTCTTGCTAGCACTGAATGAACTTAGCACCTGTGCAACTGCCCTACCTGCTCCAGGAATCCAAAAGCAGATACCAACCCAGTATTTCAATGCAGCTATAATCAAAAGTACTCATAAATCCAAGTATGTGCAAGCCAGTAAACTATCCATGGGACAAGTACAGTTAGCAGACCTACAATAGCAGCCTGAAGCACAAATGAAGTACTCCAAACCCTGCTCTCATGTGACTAAGAGGCAATAAGCCTCTCAAAATTGCTTGATTTTAAATTGATGGCTTCGGGGGACCTGTGCTCCTAGATCATTATCATTAGGGTGACAAAAATTGTACATGTCTTTTT
>JAKVIS010000943.1:0-42495 GCA_033119425.1 Bufotes viridis | reverse complement strand
TCCCAATTACTGTCCCAGGTTGTCTATCAAAAGAGAGAGATCCAACACTTTTTTTTATTCCTGAATAATATCCTTTTTTTTAACAGGCATACTATTTTGAAGAAAAAAAGATGGCTAAAATAGGAAAATATAAGGCATTTCTTGAATTTCAAGTATCAGTAAGTGCTGCTCTGTGGGGTCTCATCTGAACCCAAGAATCTACTCATTTTCACTATCTTCCTGTCTTAGTCTCAACACACACTTTGAAACCTCCTCTTTGACTTATTACCAATGTATATGCATTCTATATTTTTTGTTACATATTTAACGTGGTGCAGACCAGCTGAACTAAGGCACTAACTGTTATATGAAATCAGGTAAGTGCTTTCTGTTTGGTTAGTCTACTCTGCCATGAATCTTCTACATTTTAGATATCATATGTGTTTTGAACTCAAATGCGATTTTATTGTGTAGATACGAACTACAAAATTGCTTTCTAGTTTCCATAATTTACCTTGTGAATACTTAGAAGTTTTAAAAATATAGGTTATCAGACAAGGTATTGTCAGGGTTATAACTCCAAAGATGCAAAAGATGTGGTCATAATAGTTTGGAGAGAAGGAACTTTTATCAAACCAAAACAGCCATGTTGGAAATGAAATGAAACAATATATGTCCATGTAGGAAGTAGGTTCATGTCAACTAGAAACAACCAGATTAGTATAAGAAGTGATATACTATTGTTCAATAGTAGTATGGAAACAGATATTCATGAGTAAAACATCGTCTATCCATATATTTTCCTTCAACTGGATAATATTAAAGAATTCTGTGTGCTTTTTTGTTGAGCTTTTTACTATTGTTCGAAGCAGGTTGGCTTAAACCAGGGAACTCACGTGCATTTATGCTACAAGAGGTGGAAGCTTGTTCAGAGTGCCTGAACAGCACCATTCTTATCAGCATCAACTCGAGCCTTCTGAAGAAACCTTATGAACAGCTCATCTGAACATTTGTAACTCATAATATCGCAACTGTGGAAAGCGATTCGACACAATAGGGAAATAGTAAGCTAAAACCACATAAGCACTATGAAGATATAGTAGAAGCTTGTTTGGTTCTATCTGCAATCACCATTTTTTCTTCAGCATGACCCTTGAGTATTTTGAAGAACCCTATAGAACAGTACAAATATTAAAAAAGATCAGCTTTAACTCATATCTATTCTTTTGATAGCAGAAACGTGTGTAATTTATGCACCACAACATGGGAAATATAGGCTCAAACTAAGGCACTTGGCTTTGATTTGAATTAGTACTAAATTCTTCTGTTTTGTTTACCGAAACACCCCATACCTCCTAATTACTGTCCTAGATTTTCATCAGCAGAGAGAGATCTACACCACTTTTATCTCGACAATGGTCCTTAACAGGCATATAATATTTTTAAGAAGAAAGATGAATAAAATAGAAATATACTAGAATAAACCCCACAAGCGGGCAGAATTGTATTTTCACTCATTTTAAGTCAGACATGATTGAATATATGTAATGAACTTGATGCCCAATTATTGTTGATGATCTAGGTCTCCCTAGTGATGTTAATATTTGAATGTATCCATCATCCGTTAGTGGCAATCCACTGCGCGAATGTTGTAAGGTTGGTGGAACTAAGGGTAAGTAAGACAGGCTCATGATTCGGTTGAGAGTCTTGCAGGTTTGCAGCTGACAAGGGGGAAGTTGTCACACGACTAATGATCCCTGATGCACAGGTGGTGAGAAAGCCAAAGAAGGCATGTCCCCATAGTATTTGCCAGGTGTTTGTCTTTATTTCTTTTTCGGATTGCTGCTATGTGTCAGCAGACATCACTACATTGTGTGGAATAGTTTTTCTGCTGAGCAGCTTGCTTCTGGCGACGTTTCTGATAGTCATTATTTGTTATATCTTGAAAGGACAGTGCTGTACATTAATTTGTTTTAATAACATACTGGACGATTAGTAAGACTTACACTTAAGGTATTCATTTAGACTATGCATTTGGTGGTGGTTTTCTTGTTTTATTCATCTGAACTAAGAATCAAGGTCATTTCATTATTCTCTTAATCTTCTTAACCTGAATACACTTAAAACCCTGATTTACATTAATATATATTCATATATTTTTGAGCATATCTGACATAGGGATCAGGTTAACTAAGCACTTGCAAACTGTTATGGTGAACCTGTAGAAGGTTTTGTTTACACATCACTGCCATGAATTTTGATTTAGATATCTAGAGAATGTTTGGAATCAAAAGGAGATTTTATTAAGACATATAAACCAAATTGCTTAGTTTCATAATTCATCCAGAATAATTTAGAAGCTAAAAACAGAATGTCATATACATTGAGTAGTTATGGGTGTCTAAGAGCAAAGATAGGTCGAGATATTAGAATAACTTTTCTATCCTTTTCATACATGTGTCATGGAAAATTAATTTATATTTTGTAATTGTTATGTGTTTAGTTCGTGCCCAATCCATAGCAACTATTGTATAAAGAATATATAAACATGTTTGATGAATAGTTAAATGATGATCGCGAAAACATCTATGTTATTATTTTCCGTTCCGTCACAGCAAATTCTGCGCTTCCTGTTTGCTTACCAGCCAGAAGTGGTTGGCTTAAAACCGGTAACTCACGCATTGCCACAGTACGTCAAGGTTTATATCCGAATGTCATCGTCGCGTGATCACCTGAGCCTTTCTTCAAGAAACTTTATGAAATAGCGCCCATCAGAAATCTGAACCCACACTCCAAACTGGAGTTATTCATTGTGAACAAATAGGTATGCCAAACTAAGGTGCACTTCGCTATACAGATATATCGTTATCATCCAATCACCCATCTTCAGCAGAATCCTATATCTTCTGAAAGAACTATGAAATGAGTGTACCATTAAAAAGATCAGCTCTAACTTCCAGAAACATCTGTTTATGTTGAAAACCAAGTAAAACACAACAGTAAGTTTATTAGGTTAAAACTATGTACTTTTCTGTTACTAAATTTACATCTTCTGTTCTTCTGTTTCCCAAATAGTCCCCATACCTCCTAATTATTGTCCCATGTTTGTTCATCACAGACAGATGATCTAACACTTTTATTCCTCACACTGTCCTTAATCAATGATGCTAAAGAAGATGGCTAAATATAAACGATCAATCAAACAATGCAACAGAACGTATTTTCATCTATTCGTTGTTACATATGATGATATGTTAATTGATCATTCATTCATATGATATGGTTCATGTCCCAGCATTAAATATTTAATGATCCATCCTGTTAAACAACCATCTAGCAATGTTATAGCATAGGTACCAGTCGCCGTTACATCTGGTATCTGGTTGAGAGTTTTATGGTTTATGTCCGATAAAAAACGTTACACATCATGATCTGATATTGTTGAGAAAGCCAGCATAGATGTCCGCAGCGTCATAAACACTATCTTCATATATCTTCGCTGTTGTCCATATCATTACCATGGTCAGTCCATCGCTTGAGTTGTTGAACCGTTCACGTCCGATCTGTCTATTATTTATTATAATCTTAGAGGTCGCCCCACATCTATCCACTAAATATTGTTGTAAACAACAACATTCAACTACATGGCCTGAATTTCTGGTATCAGTAATTGTTGGTCCATTTGAATCCATGAATCCATATTTATCTTTTATGTTATCCTTCAACTTCTTTTTAATCAACATCTGAGCTCCATCCTGTCATTTCAATGGTATGTATTCTATATTTAAGACTGCATGGTTCAATGTCGGCATGCACCAAACAACTAAGGCACTAACTGTTATATGAAATCAGGTCAAGCGCTTACTGCCTTGAGCTAGTCTACTTGCCACGATGTCTGCTACCATTTTAGATGTCATGTTATGTACTGAACTCAAATGCGCATAGAACTGGCACATATGGGAACTACAAACTGCTTCTAGTTTCATCCTGTCACCTTGTGAATAATCTAGAAGTTTAAACACAATACAGGTTATCAGATAAGGTCATTGTAAGGTTATGAAACCCAAAAGAAAGAAAAGATATGGGCTATACATTTGGGGAGAAGGATCCTTCTTTAGTTTTTTAGATACAGGCCATATGTGGAAATATGCACTAATTTACATTGAGTACCAGTAGGGGGCTAGGTTCAAGCCAACCAGAAACAACTATTTAAGAAGAATGAGATATACTTATTTGTTGATGAATAGTATGGAAATAGATATTCATAGTAAACATTCTACTATATATTATTTTCCTCTTCAACTGATAAATATTAAAGAAATTCTGTGTTTTCTTTCTTGTTTTTATTTTTTACTTTGTTTTGTGGAAGCAGGTTACACCAAACCATAGGCACTCACATGCTATCTTCTACTTCATATAGCAGGCTTTCTGTTTGGTGCATCTGAATACACCATTTCTTATCAGCATCAACTCCGAGCCTTTCAAGAAACTTATGAAATAGCCCATCAGAACATTTGTAACTCATAATATTCACAAATCTCCGTGAGTTATTCACACAATAGGGGAAACAGGTGCCAAACCAAGCGCACTGCTTACAAGATACAGTAAGTGGCTTTCTGTTTGGTTCATCTGAATTCACCAATTCTTTCAGCATGACCCTTGAGTATTTTGAAGAAACCCTATAGAACAGTGTACCATTAAAAGATCAGCTCTAACTCATATTCTATTCTCGTTTGGTAAGCAGAAACTGTGTGTGTTATGCACCACAATATGGGAAATATAGGCTAAACCAAGGCACTTGCTTTGCTTTTAAATTATACTAAATTCTTTCTGTTTTGTTTACCGAAATAGCCCCATACCTCCTAATTACTGTCCCAGGTTGTTTATCAAAAGAGAGGAGAGATCTAACACTTCTTTTTATTCCCAACAATGGTCCTTTAACTAGGCATACTATATTTTAAAGAAAAAGATGGCTAAAATAGGAAAACATATACTAGAATAAACCCTACGAAAGGGCAGAATTGTATTTTCACTCATTTTAAGCCAGACATGATGAATATGCTAATCTGACACTCGACTACTATGATGCGTATTCAGTCTCTAGTACATTTAAATATTTGAATAGATCCACTCCATTGTTAAAAATCCAGCCTAAGCAATGTTATAGTTAGGTAAATTAAGGTGGGGTACATAGCCTCATGATTGGTTGAGAGTTTTATGGTTTAGGCTTGATAAAGTGGGAAGCTGTTACTGATGATCTGATACACAGTAAGGAGAAAGCCAAAGAAGGATGTCCCTATATATTTGTAAGTGCTTTGTTTTATTTTCAGAGACAGTATTTTCCGCTATGGCTGTTATATATTTACATACATTTAGCAATGGTTTTTCAAGCTGGAGTTGCTTGCTTCAACACAGCCTAGATAGTTCATTATTTGTTATATCTTGAGAGCGTTGCTAATAATCTATTTTACTAAATATTAAATGGCAACAGGCAGACTAAACTAAGGCATTTCCTTGAATTTCAAGTATCAGTAAGTGCTTTCTGTTTGGTTCATCTGAACTCCATGAATCCATATCATTTTCATTATTCTCCCTAACTTTTTAACTCAATACACTTTAAAACCTCCTTGACTTATTACTCAATGTATATGCATTCTATATTTTTGTTACATATTTAACGTGGTAGTAGACCAAAGCTGAACTAAGGCACTAACTGTTATATGAAATCAGGTAAGTGCTTTCTGTTTGGTTAGTCTACTTGCCATGAATCTTCTACATTTTAGATATCATATATGTTTTGGAACTCAAATGCGATTTTATTGGCAGATATGGGAACTACAAATTGCTTCTAGTTTCATAATTTACCTTGTGAATAATTAGAAGTTTAAAAATATAGGTTATCAGATAAGGTATTGTTAGGTTATGAAACCCAAAAGAAAAAAAAAAGATATGGGCTATATATTTGGGGGAGAAGGACCTCTTTAATTTTTTAAAAACAGGCCATATGTGGAAAAATTAAATTTACATTTTGTACCAGCAGGGGGCTAGGTTCAAGCCAACTGGGGAAACAACTATTTAAGAAGAATAGATATACTTATTAAGCTGATGAATAGTATGGAAATAGATATTCATAGTAAAACATTCTACCATATTATTTTCCCTTTCAACTGGATAAATATTAAAGAAATTCTGTGTTTTCTTTCTTTGTTTTATTTTTTTACTTTTGTTTTGTGGAAGCAGGTTGGCCAAACCAAGGCACTCACGTTATCTTTGCCATATAGTAAGTAGCTTTCTGTTTGGTGCATCTGAATACACCATTTTATTAGCATCAACCCGAGCCTTTCGAAGAAACTTTATGAAATAGCCCATCAGAACATTTGTAACTCATAATATTCACAAATCTGTGTGAGTTATTCGCCACAATAGGGGAAACAGGTAGGCCAAACCAAGGCACTCTGCTTTACAAGATACAGTAAGTGCTTTCTGTTTGGTTCATCTGAATTCACCAATTCTTTTCAGCATGACCCTTGAGTATTTTGAAGAAACTCTATAGAACAGTGTACCATTAAAAGATCAGCTCTAACTCATATTCTATTCTCGTTTGGTAAGCAGAAACTGTGTGTAAGTTATGCACCACAATATGGGAAACATAGGCTAAACCAAGGCACTTGCTTTGCTTTAAATTATACTAAATTCTTTCTGTTTTGTTTACCGAAATAGCCCCATACCTCCTAATTACTGTCCCAGGTTGTCTATCAAAAGAGAGGAGATCTAACACTTTTTTTATTCCCAACAATGGTCCTTTAACAGGCATACTATTTTTTAAAGAAAAAAGATGGCTAAAATAGGAAAAATATACTAGAATAAACCCTACGAAAGGGCAGAATTGTATTTTCACTCATTTTAAGCCAGACATGATGAATATGCTAATTGACACTCGACTACTATGATGCGTATTCAGTCTCTAGTACATTTAAATATTTGAATAGATCCACTCCATTGTTAAAAATCCAGCCTAAGCAATGTTATAGTTAGGTAAATTAAGGGTGGGGTACATAGCTCATGATTGGTTGAGAGTTTTATGGTTTAGGCTGATAAAAAGGGAAGCTGTTACTGATGATCTGATACACAGTAAGGAGAAAGCCAAAGAAGGATGTCCCTATATATTTGTAAGTGTTTGTTTTATTTTTCAGAGACAGATTTTCGGCTATGGCTGTTATATATTTACGATACATTGCAATGGTTTTTCAAGCTGGAGTTGCTTGCTTCAACACAGCCTAGATAGTTCATTATTTGTTATATCTTGAGAGCGTTGCCAATAATCTATTTTACTAAATATTAAATGGTAACAGGCAGACTAAACTAAGGCATTTCCTTGAATTTCAAGTATCAGTAAGTGCTTTCTGTTTGGTTCATCTGAACTCCATGAATCCATATCATTTTCATTATTCTCCCTAACTTTTTAACTCAATACACTTTTAAAACCTCCTTGACTTATTACTCAATGTATATGCATTCTATATTTTTGTTACATATTTAACGTGGTAGTAGACCAGCTGAACTAAGGCACTAACTGTTATATGAAATCAGGTAAGTGCTTTCTGTTTGGTTAGTCTACTTGCCATGAATCTTCTACATTTTAGATATCATATATGTTTTGGAACTCAAATGCGATTTTATTGGCAGATATGGGAACTACAAATTGCTTCTAGTTTCATAATTTACCTTGTGAATAATTAGAAGTTTAAAAATATAGGTTATCAGATAAGGTATTGTTAGGTTATGAAACCCAAAAGAAAAAAAAAGATATGGGCTATATATTTGGGGAGAAGGACCTCTTTAATTTTTTTTTAAAAACAGGCCATATGTGGAAAATTAAATTTACATTTTGTACCAGCAGGGGGCTAGGTTCAAGCCAACTGGGGAAACAACTATTTAAGAAGAATAGATATACTTATTAAGCTGATGAATAGTATGGAAATAGATATTCATAGTAAAACATTCTACCATATATTATTTTCCTTTCAACTGGATAAATATTAAAGAAATTCTGTGTTTTCTTTCTTTGTTTTATTTTTTTACTTTTGTTTTGTGGAAGCAGGTTGGCCAAACCAAGGCACTCACGTTACTTTGCCATATAGTAAGTGCTTTCTGTTTGGTGCATCTGAATACACCATTTCTTATTAGCATCAACTCCGAGCCTTTCGAAGAAACTTTATGAAATAGCCCATCAGAACATTTGTAACTCATAATATTCACAAATCTGTGTGAGTTATTCGCCACAATAGGGGAAACAGGTAGGCCAAACCAAGGCACTCGCTTTACAAGATACAGTAAGTGCTTTCTGTTTGGTTCATCTGAATTCACCAATTCTTTTCAGCATGACCCTTGAGTATTTTGAAGAAACTCTATAGAACAGTGTACCATTAAAAGATCAGCTCTAACTCATATTCTATTCTCGTTTGGTAAGCAGAAACTGTGTGTAAGTTATGCACCACAATATGGGAAACATAGGCTAAACCAAGGCACTTGCTTTGCTTTAAATTATACTAAATTCTTTCTGTTTTGTTTACCGAAATAGCCCCATACCTCCTAATTACTGTCCCAGGTTGTCTATCAAAAGAGAGGAGATCTAACACTTTTTTTTATTCCCAACAATGGTCCTTTAACAGGCATACTATTTTTTAAAGAAAAAGATGGCTAAAATAGGAAAAATATACTAGAATAAACCCTACGAAAGGGCAGAATTGTATTTTCACTCATTTTAAGCCAGACATGATGAATATGCTAATTGACACTCGACTACTATGATGCGTATTCAGTCTCTAGTACATTTAAATATTTGAATAGATCCACTCCATTGTTAAAAATCCAGCCTAAGCAATGTTATAGTTAGGTAAATTAAGGGTGGGGTACATAGCTCATGATTGGTTGAGAGTTTTATGGTTTAGGCTGATAAAAAGGGAAGCTGTTACTGATGATCTGATACACAGTAAGGAGAAAGCCAAAGAAGGATGTCCCTATATATTTGTAAGTGTTTGTTTTATTTTCAGAGACAGATTTTCGGCTATGGCTGTTATATATTTACGATACATTGCAATGGTTTTTCAAGCTGGAGTTGCTTGCTTCAACACAGCCTAGATAGTTCATTATTTGTTATATCTTGAGAGCGTTGCCAATAATCTATTTTACTAAATATTAAATGGTAACAGGCAGACTAAACTAAGGCATTTCCTTGAATTTCAAGTATCAGTAAGTGCTTTCTGTTTGGTTCATCTGAACTCCATGAATCCATATCATTTTCATTATTCTCCCTAACTTTTTAACTCAATACACTTTTAAAACCTCCTTGACTTATTACTCAATGTATATGCATTCTATATTTTTGTTACATATTTAACGTGGTAGTAGACCAGCTGAACTAAGGCACTAACTGTTATATGAAATCAGGTAAGTGCTTTCTGTTTGGTTAGTCTACTTGCCATGAATCTTCTACATTTTAGATATCATATATGTTTTGGAACTCAAATGCGATTTTATTGGCAGATATGGGAACTACAAATTGCTTCTAGTTTCATAATTTACCTTGTGAATAATTAGAAGTTTAAAAATATAGGTTATCAGATAAGGTATTGTTAGGTTATGAAACCCAAAAGAAAAAAAAAAGATATGGGCTATATATTTGGGGAGAAGGACCTCTTTAATTTTTTTTAAAAACAGGCCATATGTGGAAAATTAAATTTACATTTTGTACCAGCAGGGGGCTAGGTTCAAGCCAACTGGGGAAACAACTATTTAAGAAGAATAGATATACTTATTAAGCTGATGAATAGTATGGAAATAGATATTCATAGTAAAACATTCTACCATATATTATTTTCCTTTCAACTGGATAAATATTAAAGAAATTCTGTGTTTTCTTTCTTTGTTTTATTTTTTTACTTTTGTTTTGTGGAAGCAGGTTGGCCAAACCAAGGCACTCACGTTACTTTGCCATATAGTAAGTGCTTTCTGTTTGGTGCATCTGAATACACCATTTCTTATTAGCATCAACTCCGAGCCTTTCAAGAAACTTTATGAAATAGCCCATCAGAACATTTGTAACTCATAATATTCACAAATCTGTGTGAGTTATTCGCCACAATAGGGGAAACAGGTAGGCCAAACCAAGGCACTCGCTTTACAAGATACAGTAAGTGCTTTCTGTTTGGTTCATCTGAATTCACCAATTCTTTTCAGCATGACCCTTGAGTATTTTGAAGAAACTCTATAGAACAGTGTACCATTAAAAGATCAGCTCTAACTCATATTCTATTCTCGTTTGGTAAGCAGAAACTGTGTGTAAGTTATGCACCACAATATGGGAAACATAGGCTAAACCAAGGCACTTGCTTTGCTTTAAATTATACTAAATTCTTTCTGTTTTGTTTACCGAAATAGCCCCATACCTCCTAATTACTGTCCCAGGTTGTCTATCAAAAGAGAGGAGATCTAACACTTTTTTTATTCCCAACAATGGTCCTTTAACAGGCATACTATTTTTTAAAGAAAAAAGATGGCTAAAATAGGAAAAAATATACTAGAATAAACCCTACGAAAGGGCAGAATTGTATTTTCACTCATTTTAAGCCAGACATGATGAATATGCTAATTGACACTCGACTACTATGATGCGTATTCAGTCTCTAGTACATTTAAATATTTGAATAGATCCACTCCATTGTTAAAAATCCAGCCTAAGCAATGTTATAGTTAGGTAAATTAAGGGTGGGGTACATAGCTCATGATTGGTTGAGAGTTTTATGGTTTAGGCTGATAAAAAGGGAAGCTGTTACTGATGATCTGATACACAGTAAGGAGAAAGCCAAAGAAGGATGTCCCTATATATTTGTAAGTGTTTGTTTTATTTTCAGAGACAGATTTTCGGCTATGGCTGTTATATATTTACGATACATTGCAATGGTTTTTCAAGCTGGAGTTGCTTGCTTCAACACAGCCTAGATAGTTCATTATTTGTTATATCTTGAGAGCGTTGCCAATAATCTATTTTACTAAATATTAAATGGTAACAGGCAGACTAAACTAAGGCATTTCCTTGAATTTCAAGTATCAGTAAGTGCTTTCTGTTTGGTTCATCTGAACTCCATGAATCCATATCATTTTCATTATTCTCCCTAACTTTTTAACTCAATACACTTTTAAAACCTCCTTGACTTATTACTCAATGTATATGCATTCTATATTTTTGTTACATATTTAACGTGGTAGTAGACCAGCTGAACTAAGGCACTAACTGTTATATGAAATCAGGTAAGTGCTTTCTGTTTGGTTAGTCTACTTGCCATGAATCTTCTACATTTTAGATATCATATATGTTTTGGAACTCAAATGCGATTTTATTGGCAGATATGGGAACTACAAATTGCTTCTAGTTTCATAATTTACCTTGTGAATAATTAGAAGTTTAAAAATATAGGTTATCAGATAAGGTATTGTTAGGTTATGAAACCCAAAAGAAAAAAAAAGATATGGGCTATATATTTGGGGAGAAGGACCTCTTTAATTTTTTTTAAAAACAGGCCATATGTGGAAAATTAAATTTACATTTTGTACCAGCAGGGGGCTAGGTTCAAGCCAACTGGGGAAACAACTATTTAAGAAGAATAGATATACTTATTAAGCTGATGAATAGTATGGAAATAGATATTCATAGTAAAACATTCTACCATATATTATTTTCCTTTCAACTGGATAAATATTAAAGAAATTCTGTGTTTTCTTTCTTTGTTTTATTTTTTTACTTTTGTTTTGTGGAAGCAGGTTGGCCAAACCAAGGCACTCACGTTACTTTGCCATATAGTAAGTGCTTTCTGTTTGGTGCATCTGAATACACCATTTCTTATTAGCATCAACCCCGAGCCTTTCGAAGAAACTTTATGAAATAGCCCATCAGAACATTTGTAACTCATAATATTCACAAATCTGTGTGAGTTATTCGCCACAATAGGGGAAACAGGTAGGCCAAACCAAGGCACTCGCTTTACAAGATACAGTAAGTGCTTTCTGTTTGGTTCATCTGAATTCACCAATTCTTTTCAGCATGACCCTTGAGTATTTTGAAGAAACTCTATAGAACAGTGTACCATTAAAAGATCAGCTCTAACTCATATTCTATTCTCGTTTGGTAAGCAGAAACTGTGTGTAAGTTATGCACCACAATATGGGAAACATAGGCTAAACCAAGGCACTTGCTTTGCTTTAAATTATACTAAATTCTTTCTGTTTTGTTTACCGAAATAGCCCCATACCTCCTAATTACTGTCCCAGGTTGTCTATCAAAAGAGAGGAGATCTAACACTTTTTTTATTCCCAACAATGGTCCTTTAACAGGCATACTATTTTTTAAAGAAAAAAGATGGCTAAAATAGGAAAAAATATACTAGAATAAACCCTACGAAAGGGCAGAATTGTATTTTCACTCATTTTAAGCCAGACACGATGAATATGCTAATTGACACTCGACTACTATGATGCGTACACAGTAAGGAGAAAGCCAAAAGAAGGTTGTCCCTATATATTTGTAAGTGTTTGTTTTATTTTCAGAGACAGATTTTCGGCTATGGCTGTTATATATTTACGATACATTGCAATGGTTTTTCAAGCTGGAGTTGCTTGCTTCAACACAGCCTAGATAGTTCATTATTTGTTATATCTTGAGAGCGTTGCCAATAATCTATTTTACTAAATATTAAATGGTAACAGGCAGACTAAACTAAGGCATTTCCTTGAATTTCAAGTATCAGTAAGTGCTTTCTGTTTGGTTCATCTGAACTCCATGAATCCATATCATTTTCATTATTCTCCCTAACTTTTTAACTCAATACACTTTTAAAACCTCCTTGACTTATTACTCAATGTATATGCATTCTATATTTTTGTTACATATTTAACGTGGTAGTAGACCAGCTGAACTAAGGCACTAACTGTTATATGAAATCAGGTAAGTGCTTTCTGTTTGGTTAGTCTACTTGCCATGAATCTTCTACATTTTAGATATCATATATGTTTTGGAACTCAAATGCGATTTTATTGGCAGATATGGGAACTACAAATTGCTTCTAGTTTCATAATTTACCTTGTGAATAATTAGAAGTTTAAAAATATAGGTTATCAGATAAGGTATTGTTAGGTTATGAAACCCAAAAGAAAAAAAAAAGATATGGGCTATATATTTGGGGAGAAGGACCTCTTTAATTTTTTTTTAAAAACAGGCCATATGTGGAAAATTAAATTTACATTTTGTACCAGCAGGGGGCTAGGTTCAAGCCAACTGGGGAAACAACTATTTAAGAAGAATAGATATACTTATTAAGCTGATGAATAGTATGGAAATAGATATTCATAGTAAAACATTCTACCATATATTATTTTCCTTTCAACTGGATAAATATTAAAGAAATTCTGTGTTTTCTTTCTTTGTTTTATTTTTTTACTTTTGTTTTGTGGAAGCAGGTTGGCCAAACCAAGGCACTCACGTTACTTTGCCATATAGTAAGTGCTTTCTGTTTGGTGCATCTGAATACACCATTTCTTATTAGCATCAACTCCGAGCCTTTCGAAGAAACTTTATGAAATAGCCCATCAGAACATTTGTAACTCATAATATTCACAAATCTGTGTGAGTTATTCGCCACAATAGGGGAAACAGGTAGGCCAAACCAAGGCACTCGCTTTACAAGATACAGTAAGTGCTTTCTGTTTGGTTCATCTGAATTCACCAATTCTTTTCAGCATGACCCTTGAGTATTTTGAAGAAACTCTATAGAACAGTGTACCATTAAAAGATCAGCTCTAACTCATATTCTATTCTCGTTTGGTAAGCAGAAACTGTGTGTAAGTTATGCACCACAATATGGGAAACATAGGCTAAACCAAGGCACTTGCTTTGCTTTAAATTATACTAAATTCTTTCTGTTTTGTTTACCGAAATAGCCCCATACCTCCTAATTACTGTCCCAGGTTGTCTATCAAAAGAGAGGAGATCTAACACTTTTTTTTATTCCCAACAATGGTCCTTTAACAGGCATACTATTTTTTAAAGAAAAAAGATGGCTAAAATAGGAAAAATATACTAGAATAAACCCTACGAAAGGGCAGAATTGTATTTTCACTCATTTTAAGCCAGACATGATGAATATGCTAATTGACACTCGACTACTATGATGCGTATTCAGTCTCTAGTACATTTAAATATTTGAATAGATCCACTCCATTGTTAAAAATCCAGCCTAAGCAATGTTATAGTTAGGTAAATTAAGGGTGGGGTACATAGCTCATGATTGGTTGAGAGTTTTATGGTTTAGGCTGATAAAAAGGGAAGCTGTTACTGATGATCTGATACACAGTAAGGAGAAAGCCAAAGAAGGATGTCCCTATATATTTGTAAGTGTTTGTTTTATTTTCAGAGACAGATTTTCGGCTATGGCTGTTATATATTTACGATACATTGCAATGGTTTTTCAAGCTGGAGTTGCTTGCTTCAACACAGCCTAGATAGTTCATTATTTGTTATATCTTGAGAGCGTTGCCAATAATCTATTTTACTAAATATTAAATGGTAACAGGCAGACTAAACTAAGGCATTTCCTTGAATTTCAAGTATCAGTAAGTGCTTTCTGTTTGGTTCATCTGAACTCCATGAATCCATATCATTTTCATTATTCTCCCTAACTTTTTAACTCAATACACTTTTAAAACCTCCTTGACTTATTACTCAATGTATATGCATTCTATATTTTTGTTACATATTTAACGTGGTAGTAGACCAGCTGAACTAAGGCACTAACTGTTATATGAAATCAGGTAAGTGCTTTCTGTTTGGTTAGTCTACTTGCCATGAATCTTCTACATTTTAGATATCATATATGTTTTGGAACTCAAATGCGATTTTATTGGCAGATATGGGAACTACAAATTGCTTCTAGTTTCATAATTTACCTTGTGAATAATTAGAAGTTTAAAAATATAGGTTATCAGATAAGGTATTGTTAGGTTATGAAACCCAAAAGAAAAAAAAAAGATATGGGCTATATATTTGGGGAGAAGGACCTCTTTAATTTTTTTTAAAAACAGGCCATATGTGGAAAATTAAATTTACATTTTGTACCAGCAGGGGGCTAGGTTCAAGCCAACTGGGGAAACAACTATTTAAGAAGAATAGATATACTTATTAAGCTGATGAATAGTATGGAAATAGATATTCATAGTAAAACATTCTACCATATATTATTTTCCTTTCAACTGGATAAATATTAAAGAAATTCTGTGTTTTCTTTCTTTGTTTTATTTTTTTACTTTTGTTTTGTGGAAGCAGGTTGGCCAAACCAAGGCACTCACGTTACTTTGCCATATAGTAAGTGCTTTCTGTTTGGTGCATCTGAATACACCATTTCTTATTAGCATCAACTCCGAGCCTTTCGAAGAAACTTTATGAAATAGCCCATCAGAACATTTGTAACTCATAATATTCACAAATCTGTGTGAGTTATTCGCCACAATAGGGGAAACAGGTAGGCCAAACCAAGGCACTCGCTTTACAAGATACAGTAAGTGCTTTCTGTTTGGTTCATCTGAATTCACCAATTCTTTTCAGCATGACCCTTGAGTATTTTGAAGAAACTCTATAGAACAGTGTACCATTAAAAGATCAGCTCTAACTCATATTCTATTCTCGTTTGGTAAGCAGAAACTGTGTGTAAGTTATGCACCACAATATGGGAAACATAGGCTAAACCAAGGCACTTGCTTTGCTTTAAATTATACTAAATTCTTTCTGTTTTGTTTACCGAAATAGCCCCATACCTCCTAATTACTGTCCCAGGTTGTCTATCAAAAGAGAGGAGATCTAACACTTTTTTTTATTCCCAACAATGGTCCTTTAACAGGCATACTATTTTTTAAAGAAAAAAGATGGCTAAAATAGGAAAAAATATACTAGAATAAACCCTACGAAAGGGCAGAATTGTATTTTCACTCATTTTAAGCCAGACATGATGAATATGCTAATTGACACTCGACTACTATGATGCGTATTCAGTCTCTAGTACATTTAAATATTTGAATAGATCCACTCCATTGTTAAAAATCCAGCCTAAGCAATGTTATAGTTAGGTAAATTAAGGGTGGGGTACATAGCTCATGATTGGTTGAGAGTTTTATGGTTTAGGCTGATAAAAAGGGAAGCTGTTACTGATGATCTGATACACAGTAAGGAGAAAGCCAAAGAAGGATGTCCCTATATATTTGTAAGTGTTTGTTTTATTTTCAGAGACAGATTTTCGGCTATGGCTGTTATATATTTACGATACATTGCAATGGTTTTTCAAGCTGGAGTTGCTTGCTTCAACACAGCCTAGATAGTTCATTATTTGTTATATCTTGAGAGCGTTGCCAATAATCTATTTTACTAAATATTAAATGGTAACAGGCAGACTAAACTAAGGCATTTCCTTGAATTTCAAGTATCAGTAAGTGCTTTCTGTTTGGTTCATCTGAACTCCATGAATCCATATCATTTTCATTATTCTCCCTAACTTTTTAACTCAATACACTTTTAAAACCTCCTTGACTTATTACTCAATGTATATGCATTCTATATTTTTGTTACATATTTAACGTGGTAGTAGACCAGCTGAACTAAGGCACTAACTGTTATATGAAATCAGGTAAGTGCTTTCTGTTTGGTTAGTCTACTTGCCATGAATCTTCTACATTTTAGATATCATATATGTTTTGGAACTCAAATGCGATTTTATTGGCAGATATGGGAACTACAAATTGCTTCTAGTTTCATAATTTACCTTGTGAATAATTAGAAGTTTAAAAATATAGGTTATCAGATAAGGTATTGTTAGGTTATGAAACCCAAAAGAAAAAAAAAGATATGGGCTATATATTTGGGGAGAAGGACCTCTTTAATTTTTTTAAAAACAGGCCATATGTGGAAAATTAAATTTACATTTTGTACCAGCAGGGGGCTAGGTTCAAGCCAACTGGGGAAACAACTATTTAAGAAGAATAGATATACTTATTAAGCTGATGAATAGTATGGAAATAGATATTCATAGTAAAACATTCTACCATATATTATTTTCCTTTCAACTGGATAAATATTAAAGAAATTCTGTGTTTTCTTTCTTTGTTTTATTTTTTTACTTTTGTTTTGTGGAAGCAGGTTGGCCAAACCAAGGCACTCACGTTACTTTGCCATATAGTAAGTGCTTTCTGTTTGGTGCATCTGAATACACCATTTCTTATTAGCATCAACCCCGAGCCTTTCGAAGAAACTTTATGAAATAGCCCATCAGAACATTTGTAACTCATAATATTCACAAATCTGTGTGAGTTATTCGCCACAATAGGGGAAACAGGTAGGCCAAACCAAGGCACTCGCTTTACAAGATACAGTAAGTGCTTTCTGTTTGGTTCATCTGAATTCACCAATTCTTTTCAGCATGACCCTTGAGTATTTTGAAGAAACTCTATAGAACAGTGTACCATTAAAAGATCAGCTCTAACTCATATTCTATTCTCGTTTGGTAAGCAGAAACTGTGTGTAAGTTATGCACCACAATATGGGAAACATAGGCTAAACCAAGGCACTTGCTTTGCTTTAAATTATACTAAATTCTTTCTGTTTTGTTTACCGAAATAGCCCCATACCTCCTAATTACTGTCCCAGGTTGTCTATCAAAAGAGAGGAGATCTAACACTTTTTTTATTCCCAACAATGGTCCTTTAACAGGCATACTATTTTTTAAAGAAAAAGATGGCTAAAATAGGAAAAAATATACTAGAATAAACCCTACGAAAGGGCAGAATTGTATTTTCACTCATTTTAAGCCAGACACGATGAATATGCTAATTGACACTCGACTACTATGATGCGTACACAGTAAGGAGAAAGCCAAAAGAAGGTTGTCCCTATATATTTGTAAGTGTTTGTTTTATTTTCAGAGACAGATTTTCGGCTATGGCTGTTATATATTTACGATACATTGCAATGGTTTTTCAAGCTGGAGTTGCTTGCTTCAACACAGCCTAGATAGTTCATTATTTGTTATATCTTGAGAGCGTTGCCAATAATCTATTTTACTAAATATTAAATGGTAACAGGCAGACTAAACTAAGGCATTTCCTTGAATTTCAAGTATCAGTAAGTGCTTTCTGTTTGGTTCATCTGAACTCCATGAATCCATATCATTTTCATTATTCTCCCTAACTTTTTAACTCAATACACTTTTAAAACCTCCTTGACTTATTACTCAATGTATATGCATTCTATATTTTTGTTACATATTTAACGTGGTAGTAGACCAGCTGAACTAAGGCACTAACTGTTATATGAAATCAGGTAAGTGCTTTCTGTTTGGTTAGTCTACTTGCCATGAATCTTCTACATTTTAGATATCATATATGTTTTGGAACTCAAATGCGATTTTATTGGCAGATATGGGAACTACAAATTGCTTCTAGTTTCATAATTTACCTTGTGAATAATTAGAAGTTTAAAAATATAGGTTATCAGATAAGGTATTGTTAGGTTATGAAACCCAAAAGAAAAAAAAAAGATATGGGCTATATATTTGGGGAGAAGGACCTCTTTAATTTTTTTTAAAAACAGGCCATATGTGGAAAATTAAATTTACATTTTGTACCAGCAGGGGGCTAGGTTCAAGCCAACTGGGGAAACAACTATTTAAGAAGAATAGATATACTTATTAAGCTGATGAATAGTATGGAAATAGATATTCATAGTAAAACATTCTACCATATATTATTTTCCTTTCAACTGGATAAATATTAAAGAAATTCTGTGTTTTCTTTCTTTGTTTTATTTTTTTACTTTTGTTTTGTGGAAGCAGGTTGGCCAAACCAAGGCACTCACGTTACTTTGCCATATAGTAAGTGCTTTCTGTTTGGTGCATCTGAATACACCATTTCTTATTAGCATCAACTCCGAGCCTTTCGAAGAAACTTTATGAAATAGCCCATCAGAACATTTGTAACTCATAATATTCACAAATCTGTGTGAGTTATTCGCCACAATAGGGGAAACAGGTAGGCCAAACCAAGGCACTCGCTTTACAAGATACAGTAAGTGCTTTCTGTTTGGTTCATCTGAATTCACCAATTCTTTTCAGCATGACCCTTGAGTATTTTGAAGAAACTCTATAGAACAGTGTACCATTAAAAGATCAGCTCTAACTCATATTCTATTCTCGTTTGGTAAGCAGAAACTGTGTGTAAGTTATGCACCACAATATGGGAAACATAGGCTAAACCAAGGCACTTGCTTTGCTTTAAATTATACTAAATTCTTTCTGTTTTGTTTACCGAAATAGCCCCATACCTCCTAATTACTGTCCCAGGTTGTCTATCAAAAGAGAGGAGATCTAACACTTTTTTTATTCCCAACAATGGTCCTTTAACAGGCATACTATTTTTTAAAGAAAAAGATGGCTAAAATAGGAAAAAATATACTAGAATAAACCCTACGAAAGGGCAGAATTGTATTTTCACTCATTTTAAGCCAGACATGATGAATATGCTAATTGACACTCGACTACTATGATGCGTATTCAGTCTCTAGTACATTTAAATATTTGAATAGATCCACTCCATTGTTAAAAATCCAGCCTAAGCAATGTTATAGTTAGGTAAATTAAGGGTGGGGTACATAGCTCATGATTGGTTGAGAGTTTTATGGTTTAGGCTGATAAAAAGGGAAGCTGTTACTGATGATCTGATACACAGTAAGGAGAAAGCCAAAGAAGGATGTCCCTATATATTTGTAAGTGTTTGTTTTATTTTCAGAGACAGATTTTCGGCTATGGCTGTTATATATTTACGATACATTGCAATGGTTTTTCAAGCTGGAGTTGCTTGCTTCAACACAGCCTAGATAGTTCATTATTTGTTATATCTTGAGAGCGTTGCCAATAATCTATTTTACTAAATATTAAATGGTAACAGGCAGACTAAACTAAGGCATTTCCTTGAATTTCAAGTATCAGTAAGTGCTTTCTGTTTGGTTCATCTGAACTCCATGAATCCATATCATTTTCATTATTCTCCCTAACTTTTTAACTCAATACACTTTTAAAACCTCCTTGACTTATTACTCAATGTATATGCATTCTATATTTTTGTTACATATTTAACGTGGTAGTAGACCAGCTGAACTAAGGCACTAACTGTTATATGAAATCAGGTAAGTGCTTTCTGTTTGGTTAGTCTACTTGCCATGAATCTTCTACATTTTAGATATCATATATGTTTTGGAACTCAAATGCGATTTTATTGGCAGATATGGGAACTACAAATTGCTTCTAGTTTCATAATTTACCTTGTGAATAATTAGAAGTTTAAAAAATATAGGTTATCAGATAAGGTATTGTTAGGTTATGAAACCCAAAAGAAAAAAAAAGATATGGGCTATATATTTGGGGAGAAGGACCTCTTTAATTTTTTTAAAAACAGGCCATATGTGGAAAATTAAATTTACATTTTGTACCAGCAGGGGGCTAGGTTCAAGCCAACTGGGGAAACAACTATTTAAGAAGAATAGATATACTTATTAAGCTGATGAATAGTATGGAAATAGATATTCATAGTAAAACATTCTACCATATATTATTTTCCTTTCAACTGGATAAATATTAAAGAAATTCTGTGTTTTCTTTCTTTGTTTTATTTTTTTACTTTTGTTTTGTGGAAGCAGGTTGGCCAAACCAAGGCACTCACGTTACTTTGCCATATAGTAAGTGCTTTCTGTTTGGTGCATCTGAATACACCATTTCTTATTAGCATCAACTCCGAGCCTTTCGAAGAAACTTTATGAAATAGCCCATCAGAACATTTGTAACTCATAATATTCACAAATCTGTGTGAGTTATTCGCCACAATAGGGGAAACAGGTAGGCCAAACCAAGGCACTCGCTTTACAAGATACAGTAAGTGCTTTCTGTTTGGTTCATCTGAATTCACCAATTCTTTTCAGCATGACCCTTGAGTATTTTGAAGAAACTCTATAGAACAGTGTACCATTAAAAGATCAGCTCTAACTCATATTCTATTCTCGTTTGGTAAGCAGAAACTGTGTGTAAGTTATGCACCACAATATGGGAAACATAGGCTAAACCAAGGCACTTGCTTTGCTTTAAATTATACTAAATTCTTTCTGTTTTGTTTACCGAAATAGCCCCATACCTCCTAATTACTGTCCCAGGTTGTCTATCAAAAGAGAGGAGATCTAACACTTTTTTTTATTCCCAACAATGGTCCTTTAACAGGCATACTATTTTTTAAAGAAAAAGATGGCTAAAATAGGAAAAAATATACTAGAATAAACCCTACGAAAGGGCAGAATTGTATTTTCACTCATTTTAAGCCAGACATGATGAATATGCTAATTGACACTCGACTACTATGATGCGTATTCAGTCTCTAGTACATTTAAATATTTGAATAGATCCACTCCATTGTTAAAAATCCAGCCTAAGCAATGTTATAGTTAGGTAAATTAAGGGTGGGGTACATAGCTCATGATTGGTTGAGAGTTTTATGGTTTAGGCTGATAAAAAGGGAAGCTGTTACTGATGATCTGATACACAGTAAGGAGAAAGCCAAAGAAGGATGTCCCTATATATTTGTAAGTGTTTGTTTTATTTTCAGAGACAGATTTTCGGCTATGGCTGTTATATATTTACGATACATTGCAATGGTTTTTCAAGCTGGAGTTGCTTGCTTCAACACAGCCTAGATAGTTCATTATTTGTTATATCTTGAGAGCGTTGCCAATAATCTATTTTACTAAATATTAAATGGTAACAGGCAGACTAAACTAAGGCATTTCCTTGAATTTCAAGTATCAGTAAGTGCTTTCTGTTTGGTTCATCTGAACTCCATGAATCCATATCATTTTCATTATTCTCCCTAACTTTTTAACTCAATACACTTTTAAAACCTCCTTGACTTATTACTCAATGTATATGCATTCTATATTTTTGTTACATATTTAACGTGGTAGTAGACCAGCTGAACTAAGGCACTAACTGTTATATGAAATCAGGTAAGTGCTTTCTGTTTGGTTAGTCTACTTGCCATGAATCTTCTACGTTTTAGATATCATATATGTTTTGGAACTCAAATGCGATTTTATTGGCAGATATGGGAACTACAAATTGCTTCTAGTTTCATAATTTACCTTGTGAATAATTAGAAGTTTAAAAAATATAGGTTATCAGATAAGGTATTGTTAGGTTATGAAACCCAAAAGAAAAAAAAAAGATATGGGCTATATATTTGGGGAGAAGGACCTCTTTAATTTTTTTTAAAAACAGGCCATATGTGGAAAATTAAATTTACATTTTGTACCAGCAGGGGGCTAGGTTCAAGCCAACTGGGGAAACAACTATTTAAGAAGAATAGATATACTTATTAAGCTGATGAATAGTATGGAAATAGATATTCATAGTAAAACATTCTACCATATATTATTTTCCTTTCAACTGGATAAATATTAAAGAAATTCTGTGTTTACTTTCTTTGTTTTATTTTTTTACTTTTGTTTTGTGGAAGCAGGTTGGCCAAACCAAGGCACTCACGTTACTTTGCCATATAGTAAGTGCTTTCTGTTTGGTGCATCTGAATACACCATTTCTTATTAGCATCAACTCCGAGCCTTTCGAAGAAACTTTATGAAATAGCCCATCAGAACATTTGTAACTCATAATATTCACAAATCTGTGTGAGTTATTCGCCACAATAGGGGAAACAGGTAGGCCAAACCAAGGCACTCGCTTTACAAGATACAGTAAGTGCTTTCTGTTTGGTTCATCTGAATTCACCAATTCTTTTCAGCATGACCCTTGAGTATTTTGAAGAAACTCTATAGAACAGTGTACCATTAAAAGATCAGCTCTAACTCATATTCTATTCTCGTTTGGTAAGCAGAAACTGTGTGTAAGTTATGCACCACAATATGGGAAACATAGGCTAAACCAAGGCACTTGCTTTGCTTTAAATTATACTAAATTCTTTCTGTTTTGTTTACCGAAATAGCCCCATACCTCCTAATTACTGTCCCAGGTTGTCTATCAAAAGAGAGGAGATCTAACACTTTTTTTATTCCCAACAATGGTCCTTTAACAGGCATACTATTTTTTAAAGAAAAAAGATGGCTAAAATAGGAAAAAATATACTAGAATAAACCCTACGAAAGGGCAGAATTGTATTTTCACTCATTTTAAGCCAGACATGATGAATATGCTAATTGACACTCGACTACTATGATGCGTATTCAGTCTCTAGTACATTTAAATATTTGAATAGATCCACTCCATTGTTAAAAATCCAGCCTAAGCAATGTTATAGTTAGGTAAATTAAGGGTGGGGTACATAGCTCATGATTGGTTGAGAGTTTTATGGTTTAGGCTGATAAAAAGGGAAGCTGTTACTGATGATCTGATACACAGTAAGGAGAAAGCCAAAGAAGGATGTCCCTATATATTTGTAAGTGTTTGTTTTATTTTCAGAGACAGATTTTCGGCTATGGCTGTTATATATTTACGATACATTGCAATGGTTTTTCAAGCTGGAGTTGCTTGCTTCAACACAGCCTAGATAGTTCATTATTTGTTATATCTTGAGAGCGTTGCCAATAATCTATTTTACTAAATATTAAATGGTAACAGGCAGACTAAACTAAGGCATTTCCTTGAATTTCAAGTATCAGTAAGTGCTTTCTGTTTGGTTCATCTGAACTCCATGAATCCATATCATTTTCATTATTCTCCCTAACTTTTTAACTCAATACACTTTTAAAACCTCCTTGACTTATTACTCAATGTATATGCATTCTATATTTTTGTTACATATTTAACGTGGTAGTAGACCAGCTGAACTAAGGCACTAACTGTTATATGAAATCAGGTAAGTGCTTTCTGTTTGGTTAGTCTACTTGCCATGAATCTTCTACATTTTAGATATCATATATGTTTTGGAACTCAAATGCGATTTTATTGGCAGATATGGGAACTACAAATTGCTTCTAGTTTCATAATTTACCTTGTGAATAATTAGAAGTTTAAAAATATAGGTTATCAGATAAGGTATTGTTAGGTTATGAAACCCAAAAGAAAAAAAAAGATATGGGCTATATATTTGGGGAGAAGGACCTCTTTAATTTTTTTAAAAACAGGCCATATGTGGAAAATTAAATTTACATTTTGTACCAGCAGGGGGCTAGGTTCAAGCCAACTGGGGAAACAACTATTTAAGAAGAATAGATATACTTATTAAGCTGATGAATAGTATGGAAATAGATATTCATAGTAAAACATTCTACCATATATTATTTTCCTTTCAACTGGATAAATATTAAAGAAATTCTGTGTTTTCTTTCTTTGTTTTATTTTTTTACTTTTGTTTTGTGGAAGCAGGTTGGCCAAACCAAGGCACTCACGTTACTTTGCCATATAGTAAGTGCTTTCTGTTTGGTGCATCTGAATACACCATTTCTTATTAGCATCAACCCCGAGCCTTTCGAAGAAACTTTATGAAATAGCCCATCAGAACATTTGTAACTCATAATATTCACAAATCTGTGTGAGTTA
Source organism: Bufotes viridis (assembly GCA_033119425.1). Taxonomy (NCBI): domain Eukaryota; kingdom Metazoa; phylum Chordata; class Amphibia; order Anura; family Bufonidae; genus Bufotes; species Bufotes viridis. Next base: position 17,839 of record JAKVIS010000943.1, on the reverse strand, counting down.
TTCGCCACAATAGGGGAAACAGGTAGGCCAAACCAAGGCACTCGCTTTACAAGATACAGTAAGTGCTTTCTGTTTGGTTCATCTGAATTCACCAATTCTTTTCAGCATGACCCTTGAGTATTTTGAAGAAACTCTATAGAACAGTGTACCATTAAAAGATCAGCTCTAACTCATATTCTATTCTCGTTTGGTAAGCAGAAACTGTGTGTAAGTTATGCACCACAATATGGGAAACATAGGCTAAACCAAGGCACTTGCTTTGCTTTAAATTATACTAAATTCTTTCTGTTTTGTTTACCGAAATAGCCCCATACCTCCTAATTACTGTCCCAGGTTGTCTATCAAAAGAGAGGAGATCTAACACTTTTTTTATTCCCAACAATGGTCCTTTAACAGGCATACTATTTTTTAAAGAAAAAGATGGCTAAAATAGGAAAAAATATACTAGAATAAACCCTACGAAAGGGCAGAATTGTATTTTCACTCATTTTAAGCCAGACACGATGAATATGCTAATTGACACTCGACTACTATGATGCGTACACAGTAAGGAGAAAGCCAAAAGAAGGTTGTCCCTATATATTTGTAAGTGTTTGTTTTATTTTCAGAGACAGATTTTCGGCTATGGCTGTTATATATTTACGATACATTGCAATGGTTTTTCAAGCTGGAGTTGCTTGCTTCAACACAGCCTAGATAGTTCATTATTTGTTATATCTTGAGAGCGTTGCCAATAATCTATTTTACTAAATATTAAATGGTAACAGGCAGACTAAACTAAGGCATTTCCTTGAATTTCAAGTATCAGTAAGTGCTTTCTGTTTGGTTCATCTGAACTCCATGAATCCATATCATTTTCATTATTCTCCCTAACTTTTTAACTCAATACACTTTTAAAACCTCCTTGACTTATTACTCAATGTATATGCATTCTATATTTTTGTTACATATTTAACGTGGTAGTAGACCAGCTGAACTAAGGCACTAACTGTTATATGAAATCAGGTAAGTGCTTTCTGTTTGGTTAGTCTACTTGCCATGAATCTTCTACATTTTAGATATCATATATGTTTTGGAACTCAAATGCGATTTTATTGGCAGATATGGGAACTACAAATTGCTTCTAGTTTCATAATTTACCTTGTGAATAATTAGAAGTTTAAAAATATAGGTTATCAGATAAGGTATTGTTAGGTTATGAAACCCAAAAGAAAAAAAAAAGATATGGGCTATATATTTGGGGAGAAGGACCTCTTTAATTTTTTTTAAAAACAGGCCATATGTGGAAAATTAAATTTACATTTTGTACCAGCAGGGGGCTAGGTTCAAGCCAACTGGGGAAACAACTATTTAAGAAGAATAGATATACTTATTAAGCTGATGAATAGTATGGAAATAGATATTCATAGTAAAACATTCTACCATATATTATTTTCCTTTCAACTGGATAAATATTAAAGAAATTCTGTGTTTTCTTTCTTTGTTTTATTTTTTTACTTTTGTTTTGTGGAAGCAGGTTGGCCAAACCAAGGCACTCACGTTACTTTGCCATATAGTAAGTGCTTTCTGTTTGGTGCATCTGAATACACCATTTCTTATTAGCATCAACTCCGAGCCTTTCGAAGAAACTTTATGAAATAGCCCATCAGAACATTTGTAACTCATAATATTCACAAATCTGTGTGAGTTATTCGCCACAATAGGGGAAACAGGTAGGCCAAACCAAGGCACTCGCTTTACAAGATACAGTAAGTGCTTTCTGTTTGGTTCATCTGAATTCACCAATTCTTTTCAGCATGACCCTTGAGTATTTTGAAGAAACTCTATAGAACAGTGTACCATTAAAAGATCAGCTCTAACTCATATTCTATTCTCGTTTGGTAAGCAGAAACTGTGTGTAAGTTATGCACCACAATATGGGAAACATAGGCTAAACCAAGGCACTTGCTTTGCTTTAAATTATACTAAATTCTTTCTGTTTTGTTTACCGAAATAGCCCCATACCTCCTAATTACTGTCCCAGGTTGTCTATCAAAAGAGAGGAGATCTAACACTTTTTTTATTCCCAACAATGGTCCTTTAACAGGCATACTATTTTTTAAAGAAAAAGATGGCTAAAATAGGAAAAAATATACTAGAATAAACCCTACGAAAGGGCAGAATTGTATTTTCACTCATTTTAAGCCAGACATGATGAATATGCTAATTGACACTCGACTACTATGATGCGTATTCAGTCTCTAGTACATTTAAATATTTGAATAGATCCACTCCATTGTTAAAAATCCAGCCTAAGCAATGTTATAGTTAGGTAAATTAAGGGTGGGGTACATAGCTCATGATTGGTTGAGAGTTTTATGGTTTAGGCTGATAAAAAGGGAAGCTGTTACTGATGATCTGATACACAGTAAGGAGAAAGCCAAAGAAGGATGTCCCTATATATTTGTAAGTGTTTGTTTTATTTTCAGAGACAGATTTTCGGCTATGGCTGTTATATATTTACGATACATTGCAATGGTTTTTCAAGCTGGAGTTGCTTGCTTCAACACAGCCTAGATAGTTCATTATTTGTTATATCTTGAGAGCGTTGCCAATAATCTATTTTACTAAATATTAAATGGTAACAGGCAGACTAAACTAAGGCATTTCCTTGAATTTCAAGTATCAGTAAGTGCTTTCTGTTTGGTTCATCTGAACTCCATGAATCCATATCATTTTCATTATTCTCCCTAACTTTTTAACTCAATACACTTTTAAAACCTCCTTGACTTATTACTCAATGTATATGCATTCTATATTTTTGTTACATATTTAACGTGGTAGTAGACCAGCTGAACTAAGGCACTAACTGTTATATGAAATCAGGTAAGTGCTTTCTGTTTGGTTAGTCTACTTGCCATGAATCTTCTACATTTTAGATATCATATATGTTTTGGAACTCAAATGCGATTTTATTGGCAGATATGGGAACTACAAATTGCTTCTAGTTTCATAATTTACCTTGTGAATAATTAGAAGTTTAAAAATATAGGTTATCAGATAAGGTATTGTTAGGTTATGAAACCCAAAAGAAAAAAAAAAGATATGGGCTATATATTTGGGGAGAAGGACCTCTTTAATTTTTTTAAAAACAGGCCATATGTGGAAAATTAAATTTACATTTTGTACCAGCAGGGGGCTAGGTTCAAGCCAACTGGGGAAACAACTATTTAAGAAGAATAGATATACTTATTAAGCTGATGAATAGTATGGAAATAGATATTCATAGTAAAACATTCTACCATATATTATTTTCCTTTCAACTGGATAAATATTAAAGAAATTCTGTGTTTACTTTCTTTGTTTTATTTTTTTACTTTTGTTTTGTGGAAGCAGGTTGGCCAAACCAAGGCACTCACGTTACTTTGCCATATAGTAAGTGCTTTCTGTTTGGTGCATCTGAATACACCATTTCTTATTAGCATCAACTCCGAGCCTTTCGAAGAAACTTTATGAAATAGCCCATCAGAACATTTGTAACTCATAATATTCACAAATCTGTGTGAGTTATTCGCCACAATAGGGGAAACAGGTAGGCCAAACCAAGGCACTCGCTTTACAAGATACAGTAAGTGCTTTCTGTTTGGTTCATCTGAATTCACCAATTCTTTTCAGCATGACCCTTGAGTATTTTGAAGAAACTCTATAGAACAGTGTACCATTAAAAGATCAGCTCTAACTCATATTCTATTCTCGTTTGGTAAGCAGAAACTGTGTGTAAGTTATGCACCACAATATGGGAAACATAGGCTAAACCAAGGCACTTGCTTTGCTTTAAATTATACTAAATTCTTTCTGTTTTGTTTACCGAAATAGCCCCATACCTCCTAATTACTGTCCCAGGTTGTCTATCAAAAGAGAGGAGATCTAACACTTTTTTTTATTCCCAACAATGGTCCTTTAACAGGCATACTATTTTTTAAAGAAAAAGATGGCTAAAATAGGAAAAATATACTAGAATAAACCCTACGAAAGGGCAGAATTGTATTTTCACTCATTTTAAGCCAGACATGATGAATATGCTAATTGACACTCGACTACTATGATGCGTATTCAGTCTCTAGTACATTTAAATATTTGAATAGATCCACTCCATTGTTAAAAATCCAGCCTAAGCAATGTTATAGTTAGGTAAATTAAGGGTGGGGTACATAGCTCATGATTGGTTGAGAGTTTTATGGTTTAGGCTGATAAAAAGGGAAGCTGTTACTGATGATCTGATACACAGTAAGGAGAAAGCCAAAGAAGGATGTCCCTATATATTTGTAAGTGTTTGTTTTATTTTCAGAGACAGATTTTCGGCTATGGCTGTTATATATTTACGATACATTGCAATGGTTTTTCAAGCTGGAGTTGCTTGCTTCAACACAGCCTAGATAGTTCATTATTTGTTATATCTTGAGAGCGTTGCCAATAATCTATTTTACTAAATATTAAATGGTAACAGGCAGACTAAACTAAGGCATTTCCTTGAATTTCAAGTATCAGTAAGTGCTTTCTGTTTGGTTCATCTGAACTCCATGAATCCATATCATTTTCATTATTCTCCCTAACTTTTTAACTCAATACACTTTTAAAACCTCCTTGACTTATTACTCAATGTATATGCATTCTATATTTTTGTTACATATTTAACGTGGTAGTAGACCAGCTGAACTAAGGCACTAACTGTTATATGAAATCAGGTAAGTGCTTTCTGTTTGGTTAGTCTACTTGCCATGAATCTTCTACATTTTAGATATCATATATGTTTTGGAACTCAAATGCGATTTTATTGGCAGATATGGGAACTACAAATTGCTTCTAGTTTCATAATTTACCTTGTGAATAATTAGAAGTTTAAAAATATAGGTTATCAGATAAGGTATTGTTAGGTTATGAAACCCAAAAGAAAAAAAAAAGATATGGGCTATATATTTGGGGAGAAGGACCTCTTTAATTTTTTTAAAAACAGGCCATATGTGGAAAATTAAATTTACATTTTGTACCAGCAGGGGGCTAGGTTCAAGCCAACTGGGGAAACAACTATTTAAGAAGAATAGATATACTTATTAAGCTGATGAATAGTATGGAAATAGATATTCATAGTAAAACATTCTACCATATATTATTTTCCTTTCAACTGGATAAATATTAAAGAAATTCTGTGTTTTCTTTCTTTGTTTTATTTTTTTACTTTTGTTTTGTGGAAGCAGGTTGGCCAAACCAAGGCACTCACGTTACTTTGCCATATAGTAAGTGCTTTCTGTTTGGTGCATCTGAATACACCATTTCTTATTAGCATCAACTCCGAGCCTTTCGAAGAAACTTTATGAAATAGCCCATCAGAACATTTGTAACTCATAATATTCACAAATCTGTGTGAGTTATTCGCCACAATAGGGGAAACAGGTAGGCCAAACCAAGGCACTCGCTTTACAAGATACAGTAAGTGCTTTCTGTTTGGTTCATCTGAATTCACCAATTCTTTTCAGCATGACCCTTGAGTATTTTGAAGAAACTCTATAGAACAGTGTACCATTAAAAGATCAGCTCTAACTCATATTCTATTCTCGTTTGGTAAGCAGAAACTGTGTGTAAGTTATGCACCACAATATGGGAAACATAGGCTAAACCAAGGCACTTGCTTTGCTTTAAATTATACTAAATTCTTTCTGTTTTGTTTACCGAAATAGCCCCATACCTCCTAATTACTGTCCCAGGTTGTCTATCAAAAGAGAGGAGATCTAACACTTTTTTTTATTCCCAACAATGGTCCTTTAACAGGCATACTATTTTTTAAAGAAAAAGATGGCTAAAATAGGAAAAAATATACTAGAATAAACCCTACGAAAGGGCAGAATTGTATTTTCACTCATTTTAAGCCAGACATGATGAATATGCTAATTGACACTCGACTACTATGATGCGTATTCAGTCTCTAGTACATTTAAATATTTGAATAGATCCACTCCATTGTTAAAAATCCAGCCTAAGCAATGTTATAGTTAGGTAAATTAAGGGTGGGGTACATAGCTCATGATTGGTTGAGAGTTTTATGGTTTAGGCTGATAAAAAGGGAAGCTGTTACTGATGATCTGATACACAGTAAGGAGAAAGCCAAAGAAGGATGTCCCTATATATTTGTAAGTGTTTGTTTTATTTTCAGAGACAGATTTTCGGCTATGGCTGTTATATATTTACGATACATTGCAATGGTTTTTCAAGCTGGAGTTGCTTGCTTCAACACAGCCTAGATAGTTCATTATTTGTTATATCTTGAGAGCGTTGCCAATAATCTATTTTACTAAATATTAAATGGTAACAGGCAGACTAAACTAAGGCATTTCCTTGAATTTCAAGTATCAGTAAGTGCTTTCTGTTTGGTTCATCTGAACTCCATGAATCCATATCATTTTCATTATTCTCCCTAACTTTTTAACTCAATACACTTTTAAAACCTCCTTGACTTATTACTCAATGTATATGCATTCTATATTTTTGTTACATATTTAACGTGGTAGTAGACCAGCTGAACTAAGGCACTAACTGTTATATGAAATCAGGTAAGTGCTTTCTGTTTGGTTAGTCTACTTGCCATGAATCTTCTACATTTTAGATATCATATATGTTTTGGAACTCAAATGCGATTTTATTGGCAGATATGGGAACTACAAATTGCTTCTAGTTTCATAATTTACCTTGTGAATAATTAGAAGTTTAAAAATATAGGTTATCAGATAAGGTATTGTTAGGTTATGAAACCCAAAAGAAAAAAAAAGATATGGGCTATATATTTGGGGAGAAGGACCTCTTTAATTTTTTTTTAAAAACAGGCCATATGTGGAAAATTAAATTTACATTTTGTACCAGCAGGGGGCTAGGTTCAAGCCAACTGGGGAAACAACTATTTAAGAAGAATAGATATACTTATTAAGCTGATGAATAGTATGGAAATAGATATTCATAGTAAAACATTCTACCATATATTATTTTCCTTTCAACTGGATAAATATTAAAGAAATTCTGTGTTTTCTTTCTTTGTTTTATTTTTTTACTTTTGTTTTGTGGAAGCAGGTTGGCCAAACCAAGGCACTCACGTTACTTTGCCATATAGTAAGTGCTTTCTGTTTGGTGCATCTGAATACACCATTTCTTATTAGCATCAACCCCGAGCCTTTCGAAGAAACTTTATGAAATAGCCCATCAGAACATTTGTAACTCATAATATTCACAAATCTGTGTGAGTTATTCGCCACAATAGGGGAAACAGGTAGGCCAAACCAAGGCACTCGCTTTACAAGATACAGTAAGTGCTTTCTGTTTGGTTCATCTGAATTCACCAATTCTTTTCAGCATGACCCTTGAGTATTTTGAAGAAACTCTATAGAACAGTGTACCATTAAAAGATCAGCTCTAACTCATATTCTATTCTCGTTTGGTAAGCAGAAACTGTGTGTAAGTTATGCACCACAATATGGGAAACATAGGCTAAACCAAGGCACTTGCTTTGCTTTAAATTATACTAAATTCTTTCTGTTTTGTTTACCGAAATAGCCCCATACCTCCTAATTACTGTCCCAGGTTGTCTATCAAAAGAGAGGAGATCTAACACTTTTTTTATTCCCAACAATGGTCCTTTAACAGGCATACTATTTTTTAAAGAAAAAGATGGCTAAAATAGGAAAAATATACTAGAATAAACCCTACGAAAGGGCAGAATTGTATTTTCACTCATTTTAAGCCAGACACGATGAATATGCTAATTGACACTCGACTACTATGATGCGTACACAGTAAGGAGAAAGCCAAAAGAAGGTTGTCCCTATATATTTGTAAGTGTTTGTTTTATTTTCAGAGACAGATTTTCGGCTATGGCTGTTATATATTTACGATACATTGCAATGGTTTTTCAAGCTGGAGTTGCTTGCTTCAACACAGCCTAGATAGTTCATTATTTGTTATATCTTGAGAGCGTTGCCAATAATCTATTTTACTAAATATTAAATGGTAACAGGCAGACTAAACTAAGGCATTTCCTTGAATTTCAAGTATCAGTAAGTGCTTTCTGTTTGGTTCATCTGAACTCCATGAATCCATATCATTTTCATTATTCTCCCTAACTTTTTAACTCAATACACTTTTAAAACCTCCTTGACTTATTACTCAATGTATATGCATTCTATATTTTTGTTACATATTTAACGTGGTAGTAGACCAGCTGAACTAAGGCACTAACTGTTATATGAAATCAGGTAAGTGCTTTCTGTTTGGTTAGTCTACTTGCCATGAATCTTCTACATTTTAGATATCATATATGTTTTGGAACTCAAATGCGATTTTATTGGCAGATATGGGAACTACAAATTGCTTCTAGTTTCATAATTTACCTTGTGAATAATTAGAAGTTTAAAAATATAGGTTATCAGATAAGGTATTGTTAGGTTATGAAACCCAAAAGAAAAAAAAAGATATGGGCTATATATTTGGGGAGAAGGACCTCTTTAATTTTTTTTAAAAACAGGCCATATGTGGAAAATTAAATTTACATTTTGTACCAGCAGGGGGCTAGGTTCAAGCCAACTGGGGAAACAACTATTTAAGAAGAATAGATATACTTATTAAGCTGATGAATAGTATGGAAATAGATATTCATAGTAAAACATTCTACCATATATTATTTTCCTTTCAACTGGATAAATATTAAAGAAATTCTGTGTTTTCTTTCTTTGTTTTATTTTTTTACTTTTGTTTTGTGGAAGCAGGTTGGCCAAACCAAGGCACTCACGTTACTTTGCCATATAGTAAGTGCTTTCTGTTTGGTGCATCTGAATACACCATTTCTTATTAGCATCAACTCCGAGCCTTTCGAAGAAACTTTATGAAATAGCCCATCAGAACATTTGTAACTCATAATATTCACAAATCTGTGTGAGTTATTCGCCACAATAGGGGAAACAGGTAGGCCAAACCAAGGCACTCGCTTTACAAGATACAGTAAGTGCTTTCTGTTTGGTTCATCTGAATTCACCAATTCTTTTCAGCATGACCCTTGAGTATTTTGAAGAAACTCTATAGAACAGTGTACCATTAAAAGATCAGCTCTAACTCATATTCTATTCTCGTTTGGTAAGCAGAAACTGTGTGTAAGTTATGCACCACAATATGGGAAACATAGGCTAAACCAAGGCACTTGCTTTGCTTTAAATTATACTAAATTCTTTCTGTTTTGTTTACCGAAATAGCCCCATACCTCCTAATTACTGTCCCAGGTTGTCTATCAAAAGAGAGGAGATCTAACACTTTTTTTATTCCCAACAATGGTCCTTTAACAGGCATACTATTTTTTAAAGAAAAAGATGGCTAAAATAGGAAAAAATATACTAGAATAAACCCTACGAAAGGGCAGAATTGTATTTTCACTCATTTTAAGCCAGACATGATGAATATGCTAATTGACACTCGACTACTATGATGCGTATTCAGTCTCTAGTACATTTAAATATTTGAATAGATCCACTCCATTGTTAAAAATCCAGCCTAAGCAATGTTATAGTTAGGTAAATTAAGGGTGGGGTACATAGCTCATGATTGGTTGAGAGTTTTATGGTTTAGGCTGATAAAAAGGGAAGCTGTTACTGATGATCTGATACACAGTAAGGAGAAAGCCAAAGAAGGATGTCCCTATATATTTGTAAGTGTTTGTTTTATTTTCAGAGACAGATTTTCGGCTATGGCTGTTATATATTTACGATACATTGCAATGGTTTTTCAAGCTGGAGTTGCTTGCTTCAACACAGCCTAGATAGTTCATTATTTGTTATATCTTGAGAGCGTTGCCAATAATCTATTTTACTAAATATTAAATGGTAACAGGCAGACTAAACTAAGGCATTTCCTTGAATTTCAAGTATCAGTAAGTGCTTTCTGTTTGGTTCATCTGAACTCCATGAATCCATATCATTTTCATTATTCTCCCTAACTTTTTAACTCAATACACTTTTAAAACCTCCTTGACTTATTACTCAATGTATATGCATTCTATATTTTTGTTACATATTTAACGTGGTAGTAGACCAGCTGAACTAAGGCACTAACTGTTATATGAAATCAGGTAAGTGCTTTCTGTTTGGTTAGTCTACTTGCCATGAATCTTCTACATTTTAGATATCATATATGTTTTGGAACTCAAATGCGATTTTATTGGCAGATATGGGAACTACAAATTGCTTCTAGTTTCATAATTTACCTTGTGAATAATTAGAAGTTTAAAAATATAGGTTATCAGATAAGGTATTGTTAGGTTATGAAACCCAAAAGAAAAAAAAAGATATGGGCTATATATTTGGGGAGAAGGACCTCTTTAATTTTTTTAAAAACAGGCCATATGTGGAAAATTAAATTTACATTTTGTACCAGCAGGGGGCTAGGTTCAAGCCAACTGGGGAAACAACTATTTAAGAAGAATAGATATACTTATTAAGCTGATGAATAGTATGGAAATAGATATTCATAGTAAAACATTCTACCATATATTATTTTCCTTTCAACTGGATAAATATTAAAGAAATTCTGTGTTTTCTTTCTTTGTTTTATTTTTTTACTTTTGTTTTGTGGAAGCAGGTTGGCCAAACCAAGGCACTCACGTTACTTTGCCATATAGTAAGTGCTTTCTGTTTGGTGCATCTGAATACACCATTTCTTATTAGCATCAACCCCGAGCCTTTCGAAGAAACTTTATGAAATAGCCCATCAGAACATTTGTAACTCATAATATTCACAAATCTGTGTGAGTTATTCGCCACAATAGGGGAAACAGGTAGGCCAAACCAAGGCACTCGCTTTACAAGATACAGTAAGTGCTTTCTGTTTGGTTCATCTGAATTCACCAATTCTTTTCAGCATGACCCTTGAGTATTTTGAAGAAACTCTATAGAACAGTGTACCATTAAAAGATCAGCTCTAACTCATATTCTATTCTCGTTTGGTAAGCAGAAACTGTGTGTAAGTTATGCACCACAATATGGGAAACATAGGCTAAACCAAGGCACTTGCTTTGCTTTAAATTATACTAAATTCTTTCTGTTTTGTTTACCGAAATAGCCCCATACCTCCTAATTACTGTCCCAGGTTGTCTATCAAAAGAGAGGAGATCTAACACTTTTTTTATTCCCAACAATGGTCCTTTAACAGGCATACTATTTTTTAAAGAAAAAGATGGCTAAAATAGGAAAAAATATACTAGAATAAACCCTACGAAAGGGCAGAATTGTATTTTCACTCATTTTAAGCCAGACACGATGAATATGCTAATTGACACTCGACTACTATGATGCGTACACAGTAAGGAGAAAGCCAAAAGAAGGTTGTCCCTATATATTTGTAAGTGTTTGTTTTATTTTCAGAGACAGATTTTCGGCTATGGCTGTTATATATTTACGATACATTGCAATGGTTTTTCAAGCTGGAGTTGCTTGCTTCAACACAGCCTAGATAGTTCATTATTTGTTATATCTTGAGAGCGTTGCCAATAATCTATTTTACTAAATATTAAATGGTAACAGGCAGACTAAACTAAGGCATTTCCTTGAATTTCAAGTATCAGTAAGTGCTTTCTGTTTGGTTCATCTGAACTCCATGAATCCATATCATTTTCATTATTCTCCCTAACTTTTTAACTCAATACACTTTTAAAACCTCCTTGACTTATTACTCAATGTATATGCATTCTATATTTTTGTTACATATTTAACGTGGTAGTAGACCAGCTGAACTAAGGCACTAACTGTTATATGAAATCAGGTAAGTGCTTTCTGTTTGGTTAGTCTACTTGCCATGAATCTTCTACATTTTAGATATCATATATGTTTTGGAACTCAAATGCGATTTTATTGGCAGATATGGGAACTACAAATTGCTTCTAGTTTCATAATTTACCTTGTGAATAATTAGAAGTTTAAAAATATAGGTTATCAGATAAGGTATTGTTAGGTTATGAAACCCAAAAGAAAAAAAAAAGATATGGGCTATATATTTGGGGAGAAGGACCTCTTTAATTTTTTTTAAAAACAGGCCATATGTGGAAAATTAAATTTACATTTTGTACCAGCAGGGGGCTAGGTTCAAGCCAACTGGGGAAACAACTATTTAAGAAGAATAGATATACTTATTAAGCTGATGAATAGTATGGAAATAGATATTCATAGTAAAACATTCTACCATATATTATTTTCCTTTCAACTGGATAAATATTAAAGAAATTCTGTGTTTTCTTTCTTTGTTTTATTTTTTTACTTTTGTTTTGTGGAAGCAGGTTGGCCAAACCAAGGCACTCACGTTACTTTGCCATATAGTAAGTGCTTTCTGTTTGGTGCATCTGAATACACCATTTCTTATTAGCATCAACTCCGAGCCTTTCGAAGAAACTTTATGAAATAGCCCATCAGAACATTTGTAACTCATAATATTCACAAATCTGTGTGAGTTATTCGCCACAATAGGGGAAACAGGTAGGCCAAACCAAGGCACTCGCTTTACAAGATACAGTAAGTGCTTTCTGTTTGGTTCATCTGAATTCACCAATTCTTTTCAGCATGACCCTTGAGTATTTTGAAGAAACTCTATAGAACAGTGTACCATTAAAAGATCAGCTCTAACTCATATTCTATTCTCGTTTGGTAAGCAGAAACTGTGTGTAAGTTATGCACCACAATATGGGAAACATAGGCTAAACCAAGGCACTTGCTTTGCTTTAAATTATACTAAATTCTTTCTGTTTTGTTTACCGAAATAGCCCCATACCTCCTAATTACTGTCCCAGGTTGTCTATCAAAAGAGAGGAGATCTAACACTTTTTTTATTCCCAACAATGGTCCTTTAACAGGCATACTATTTTTTAAAGAAAAAAGATGGCTAAAATAGGAAAAATATACTAGAATAAACCCTACGAAAGGGCAGAATTGTATTTTCACTCATTTTAAGCCAGACATGATGAATATGCTAATTGACACTCGACTACTATGATGCGTATTCAGTCTCTAGTACATTTAAATATTTGAATAGATCCACTCCATTGTTAAAAATCCAGCCTAAGCAATGTTATAGTTAGGTAAATTAAGGGTGGGGTACATAGCTCATGATTGGTTGAGAGTTTTATGGTTTAGGCTGATAAAAAGGGAAGCTGTTACTGATGATCTGATACACAGTAAGGAGAAAGCCAAAGAAGGATGTCCCTATATATTTGTAAGTGTTTGTTTTATTTTCAGAGACAGATTTTCGGCTATGGCTGTTATATATTTACGATACATTGCAATGGTTTTTCAAGCTGGAGTTGCTTGCTTCAACACAGCCTAGATAGTTCATTATTTGTTATATCTTGAGAGCGTTGCCAATAATCTATTTTACTAAATATTAAATGGTAACAGGCAGACTAAACTAAGGCATTTCCTTGAATTTCAAGTATCAGTAAGTGCTTTCTGTTTGGTTCATCTGAACTCCATGAATCCATATCATTTTCATTATTCTCCCTAACTTTTTAACTCAATACACTTTTAAAACCTCCTTGACTTATTACTCAATGTATATGCATTCTATATTTTTGTTACATATTTAACGTGGTAGTAGACCAGCTGAACTAAGGCACTAACTGTTATATGAAATCAGGTAAGTGCTTTCTGTTTGGTTAGTCTACTTGCCATGAATCTTCTACATTTTAGATATCATATATGTTTTGGAACTCAAATGCGATTTTATTGGCAGATATGGGAACTACAAATTGCTTCTAGTTTCATAATTTACCTTGTGAATAATTAGAAGTTTAAAAATATAGGTTATCAGATAAGGTATTGTTAGGTTATGAAACCCAAAAGAAAAAAAAAGATATGGGCTATATATTTGGGGAGAAGGACCTCTTTAATTTTTTTTAAAAACAGGCCATATGTGGAAAATTAAATTTACATTTTGTACCAGCAGGGGGCTAGGTTCAAGCCAACTGGGGAAACAACTATTTAAGAAGAATAGATATACTTATTAAGCTGATGAATAGTATGGAAATAGATATTCATAGTAAAACATTCTACCATATATTATTTTCCTTTCAACTGGATAAATATTAAAGAAATTCTGTGTTTTCTTTCTTTGTTTTATTTTTTTACTTTTGTTTTGTGGAAGCAGGTTGGCCAAACCAAGGCACTCACGTTACTTTGCCATATAGTAAGTGCTTTCTGTTTGGTGCATCTGAATACACCATTTCTTATTAGCATCAACTCCGAGCCTTTCGAAGAAACTTTATGAAATAGCCCATCAGAACATTTGTAACTCATAATATTCACAAATCTGTGTGAGTTATTCGCCACAATAGGGGAAACAGGTAGGCCAAACCAAGGCACTCGCTTTACAAGATACAGTAAGTGCTTTCTGTTTGGTTCATCTGAATTCACCAATTCTTTTCAGCATGACCCTTGAGTATTTTGAAGAAACTCTATAGAACAGTGTACCATTAAAAGATCAGCTCTAACTCATATTCTATTCTCGTTTGGTAAGCAGAAACTGTGTGTAAGTTATGCACCACAATATGGGAAACATAGGCTAAACCAAGGCACTTGCTTTGCTTTAAATTATACTAAATTCTTTCTGTTTTGTTTACCGAAATAGCCCCATACCTCCTAATTACTGTCCCAGGTTGTCTATCAAAAGAGAGGAGATCTAACACTTTTTTTTATTCCCAACAATGGTCCTTTAACAGGCATACTATTTTTTAAAGAAAAAGATGGCTAAAATAGGAAAAAATATACTAGAATAAACCCTACGAAAGGGCAGAATTGTATTTTCACTCATTTTAAGCCAGACATGATGAATATGCTAATTGACACTCGACTACTATGATGCGTATTCAGTCTCTAGTACATTTAAATATTTGAATAGATCCACTCCATTGTTAAAAATCCAGCCTAAGCAATGTTATAGTTAGGTAAATTAAGGGTGGGGTACATAGCTCATGATTGGTTGAGAGTTTTATGGTTTAGGCTGATAAAAAGGGAAGCTGTTACTGATGATCTGATACACAGTAAGGAGAAAGCCAAAGAAGGATGTCCCTATATATTTGTAAGTGTTTGTTTTATTTTCAGAGACAGATTTTCGGCTATGGCTGTTATATATTTACGATACATTGCAATGGTTTTTCAAGCTGGAGTTGCTTGCTTCAACACAGCCTAGATAGTTCATTATTTGTTATATCTTGAGAGCGTTGCCAATAATCTATTTTACTAAATATTAAATGGTAACAGGCAGACTAAACTAAGGCATTTCCTTGAATTTCAAGTATCAGTAAGTGCTTTCTGTTTGGTTCATCTGAACTCCATGAATCCATATCATTTTCATTATTCTCCCTAACTTTTTAACTCAATACACTTTTAAAACCTCCTTGACTTATTACTCAATGTATATGCATTCTATATTTTTGTTACATATTTAACGTGGTAGTAGACCAGCTGAACTAAGGCACTAACTGTTATATGAAATCAGGTAAGTGCTTTCTGTTTGGTTAGTCTACTTGCCATGAATCTTCTACATTTTAGATATCATATATGTTTTGGAACTCAAATGCGATTTTATTGGCAGATATGGGAACTACAAATTGCTTCTAGTTTCATAATTTACCTTGTGAATAATTAGAAGTTTAAAAATATAGGTTATCAGATAAGGTATTGTTAGGTTATGAAACCCAAAAGAAAAAAAAAGATATGGGCTATATATTTGGGGAGAAGGACCTCTTTAATTTTTTTAAAAACAGGCCATATGTGGAAAATTAAATTTACATTTTGTACCAGCAGGGGGCTAGGTTCAAGCCAACTGGGGAAACAACTATTTAAGAAGAATAGATATACTTATTAAGCTGATGAATAGTATGGAAATAGATATTCATAGTAAAACATTCTACCATATATTATTTTCCTTTCAACTGGATAAATATTAAAGAAATTCTGTGTTTTCTTTCTTTGTTTTATTTTTTTACTTTTGTTTTGTGGAAGCAGGTTGGCCAAACCAAGGCACTCACGTTACTTTGCCATATAGTAAGTGCTTTCTGTTTGGTGCATCTGAATACACCATTTCTTATTAGCATCAACTCCGAGCCTTTCGAAGAAACTTTATGAAATAGCCCATCAGAACATTTGTAACTCATAATATTCACAAATCTGTGTGAGTTATTCGCCACAATAGGGGAAACAGGTAGGCCAAACCAAGGCACTCGCTTTACAAGATACAGTAAGTGCTTTCTGTTTGGTTCATCTGAATTCACCAATTCTTTTCAGCATGACCCTTGAGTATTTTGAAGAAACTCTATAGAACAGTGTACCATTAAAAGATCAGCTCTAACTCATATTCTATTCTCGTTTGGTAAGCAGAAACTGTGTGTAAGTTATGCACCACAATATGGGAAACATAGGCTAAACCAAGGCACTTGCTTTGCTTTAAATTATACTAAATTCTTTCTGTTTTGTTTACCGAAATAGCCCCATACCTCCTAATTACTGTCCCAGGTTGTCTATCAAAAGAGAGGAGATCTAACACTTTTTTTTATTCCCAACAATGGTCCTTTAACAGGCATACTATTTTTTAAAGAAAAAGATGGCTAAAATAGGAAAAATATACTAGAATAAACCCTACGAAAGGGCAGAATTGTATTTTCACTCATTTTAAGCCAGACATGATGAATATGCTAATTGACACTCGACTACTATGATGCGTATTCAGTCTCTAGTACATTTAAATATTTGAATAGATCCACTCCATTGTTAAAAATCCAGCCTAAGCAATGTTATAGTTAGGTAAATTAAGGGTGGGGTACATAGCTCATGATTGGTTGAGAGTTTTATGGTTTAGGCTGATAAAAAGGGAAGCTGTTACTGATGATCTGATACACAGTAAGGAGAAAGCCAAAGAAGGATGTCCCTATATATTTGTAAGTGTTTGTTTTATTTTCAGAGACAGATTTTCGGCTATGGCTGTTATATATTTACGATACATTGCAATGGTTTTTCAAGCTGGAGTTGCTTGCTTCAACACAGCCTAGATAGTTCATTATTTGTTATATCTTGAGAGCGTTGCCAATAATCTATTTTACTAAATATTAAATGGTAACAGGCAGACTAAACTAAGGCATTTCCTTGAATTTCAAGTATCAGTAAGTGCTTTCTGTTTGGTTCATCTGAACTCCATGAATCCATATCATTTTCATTATTCTCCCTAACTTTTTAACTCAATACACTTTTAAAACCTCCTTGACTTATTACTCAATGTATATGCATTCTATATTTTTGTTACATATTTAACGTGGTAGTAGACCAGCTGAACTAAGGCACTAACTGTTATATGAAATCAGGTAAGTGCTTTCTGTTTGGTTAGTCTACTTGCCATGAATCTTCTACATTTTAGATATCATATATGTTTTGGAACTCAAATGCGATTTTATTGGCAGATATGGGAACTACAAATTGCTTCTAGTTTCATAATTTACCTTGTGAATAATTAGAAGTTTAAAAATATAGGTTATCAGATAAGGTATTGTTAGGTTATGAAACCCAAAAGAAAAAAAAAGATATGGGCTATATATTTGGGGAGAAGGACCTCTTTAATTTTTTTAAAAACAGGCCATATGTGGAAAATTAAATTTACATTTTGTACCAGCAGGGGGCTAGGTTCAAGCCAACTGGGGAAACAACTATTTAAGAAGAATAGATATACTTATTAAGCTGATGAATAGTATGGAAATAGATATTCATAGTAAAACATTCTACCATATATTATTTTCCTTTCAACTGGA
>JAKVIS010000942.1:0-45040 GCA_033119425.1 Bufotes viridis | reverse complement strand
AAAAACATTATTCTGGGTCCACAGAGCATTTTTATGACACGGGCACTGCCTTAGCGAACGTAATTGTCGACTAGTGGCAGGTAAATTGACACTGAGAGAGACCAATCTTTCAGCTTGGTGGGTGAACATAAATAATGAGGAGAACATCAAATAAGGGACGAGGGCATGGTCGTGGTGGTGTTGGTGGAGATCCTGTTGCTGGGAGAGGACGTGGCCGTTCAGCGCCAACTACCGCTCCAAGTCAAACACCTTCCTCTGGTGCGAGTAGGCGACAGAATCTGCAGCGATATTTGATAGGCCCAAATGCCACTCTACTGATGGTGAAGCCAGAATATGTACAGGCGATAGTAGATAGTAGATAGTAGGGTGGCTGACAGTGCCTCCAGTTCCTTCACAGTATATAACACCCAGTCCTCTGCAGAAAGCTCAGAGTTGGCACCTGCAGTCAATGCCCATCAGTCTTCCACCTCACCCCTTGCAAATCAGCCAAGCAGTCAGAGCCCCAAATCATGCAGGAAAGTCTCATGCTTTTTGATGACTATGTTGGCAGGGTTTGCCCGGCCCATCCACCTAGCCCTGCCCCAGAAGAGGAAGACCTTGAATGCACTGATGATCAACCACTTTTGTTGCAGGATGAGGATATGGGAATACCGCCACAAAACGTCTCTCATGATGACGAAACACAGGTGCCAACTGCTGTGGCTTTTTGCAATGTGCAGTCTGACGTGGATGGCAGGGGTCATGAATAGGTGGAAGATGATGTGGAGGATGATAAAGTCCTAGACCCAGAGTGAACTGAAGGTCGTGCTAGTGAGGCGTGCAGTTCTAAGGAAGAGGCGGTGGTCGCACAGAGGCAACACCACAGCAAAAGAGGGAGTAGGGTGCAAAAGCACAGTGGCCATTCCAGAGACAGTACGCTTGCTACTGTCCACCGCACCCAGCACACCAAGGCCTGCTCCAAGGAGTTCATTTGCATGGCAGTTCTTCACACAATGTCCTGATGACAAGACGCAAGTGGTTTGCATTTTGTGCCATCAGAGCTTGAAGCGAGGCATAAACGATCTTAACCTGAGCACAATCTGCATGACCAGGCATCTACATGCAAAGCATGAACTTCAGTGGAGTAAACACCTTAAAAACAACAAACTCCTCCTGCTCCCTCTTCTGCTGCTGGCTCGACCTCTCCCTCCACCTCTGGCGTCACTGTGGCACCTGGCGACCAACAAACAGAGGCTGTTCCACCAGCACTACCACATACGACATCAACACCAAGCATCTCCACCATGTAACACGGCAGAATTCTGCTGTCTATCTTCCAAACATTGGAGCGAAGGAGGAAATACTCACCTACCCACCCTCGAGCCCTGGCCCTGAATGCCAGCATTTCAAAATTACTGGCCTTTGAAATGTTGTCATTCCGTCTGGTGGAGACGGACTGTTTCAAACAGCTGATGGCGGTGGCTGTCCCCCAGTACGTTTTTCCCAGCCGCCACTACTTTTCCATGTGAGCTGTCCCTTCCCTGCACAACCAAGTGGAGGATAAAATCAAGTGTGCGCTGCGCAACGCCATCTGTGGCAAGGTCCACATAACCACAGAAACATGGACCAGTAAGCATGGCCAGGGTCGCTATATCTCCTTAACTGCACACTGGGTAAACGTAGTGGCAGCTGGGCCCAAGGCGGATAGCTGTTTGGCGCAAGTCCTTCCACCACCTAGGATCGCAGGGCATTATTCGTTGCCTCCTGTTGCTTCCTCCTCCTTTTCTGCATCATCCTCCTCCTCCTCCTACTCCTCTTCTACCACGCCCACATCCGGTCATCGAAAGAACCTCACCCCAAACTTTAGCACAACACGGGGTAAACGTCAGCAAGTGATTTTAAAACTCATGTGATTGGGTGACAAACCCCACACCGCACAGGAGCTTTGGAGGGCATAGAACAGCAAACTGATGAGTGGTTGCTGCCGGTGAGCCTCAAGCCCGGCCTAGTGGTGTGTGATAATGGGCGAAATCTCGTTGCAACTCTGGGACTAGCCGGTTTGACACACATCCCTTGCCTGGCGCATGTGCTTAATCTGGTGGTGCAGAAGTTTCTTAAAAACTACCCAGACATGTCAGAGCTGCTGCTGAAAGTGCGGTCCATATGTGCGTGCTTTCGGCGTTCTCGCCCTGTCTGCGCTGCAGCGTAACCTCGGCCTTCCTGCTCACCGCCTCATATGCGACATGCCCACCAGGTGGAACCCCACCTTACATATGCTGGAGAGACTGTGCGAGCAGCAGTGGGCGACAGTGGAGTTTCAGATGCTGTATGCACAGGTCAGTTGTTCTGCAGAACAGCACCACTTCACCACCAGTGACTGGGCCTGCATGCAAGACCTGTGTACCTTGTTGCGGTCTTTGGAGTACTCAACCAACATGGCCAGTGCTGATGATGCCGTTGTTAGCATTACAATACCCCTTCTATGTCTCCTTGAAAAAAATATTACAGCGATGATGGAAGAGGATGCAGCACGGGAGGAGTAGGAGGAAGAGGGGGCATTTCACAGGGTTTCAGGCAAGTCATACAGAAGTGGCTCAGAGGGTGGGTTCCTCCACCAGCAGAGGCCAGGTACACATGTGGACAGCTAGGGCACACTTCTGGTGGACGAGGAGGAGGGGGATGAGGTAGAGGATGAGGAACCAGTTTCACTGCAGGGTGGCACCCTACGCAGCTCAGGGCCATCACTGGAGCATGGCTGGGGGAATTCGGAGGACACAGACGATACACCACCTACAGAGGACAGCTTATCGTTACCTCTGGGCAGCCTGGCACACATGAGCGTCTACATGCTGCAGTGCCTGCTCAACGACAGCAGAGTTGCCCACATTTAACTTTTGACTACTGGGTTGCCACCCAGCTGGATCCCCGATACAAGGACACGTGCCCACCTTAATTCCCGCACTGGAGCATGATAGGAAGATGTACGACTTCAAGCGCACACTGGTAGACACGCTCCTGAGGGCATTATCCAGGGGCGTAACTAGAAATGACTGGGCCTCACAGCAAATTTTAGTATGGGCCCCCCTGTACACAGGGGCCACGGGGCACAGACAAAGGCCAGGGGGCACAGATAAGGGCCAGGGAGCAGACAAGGGTGAGGGAGGGGTCACAGATAAGGGTTAAGGGGGCAGAGACAAGGGCCAGGGGGTGCAGACAGGGGCCTGGGGGCCACAGGCGAGGGTGGGCACAGGCAAGGCCCAGAAGGGCGCAGTTGGGTCAGGAGCTGTGCTGAAAGGGCCAGGGGAGGCACAGACAGGGCCAGGGGCTGCGCTGACAAGGGCAAGAGGGGCATTGCTTTAATCACCTGTCCTGACCTAATCTATCTTTTTCTTTTTCCATTCCCAGTTTCCCACATAGGAACTTCTAGGGGCTGGGAAAAGATGGTGGGTCCACTGCCATGCTAGCTGATGGGTCCATATAAATAGACATTTATAACTGCCTCGCCCTCAACCATACATTCTTGTACTCCAGGGCACTTCTTTATTGACTCCTTTTTTTTTATTGTACCATTATTTTGGGGGCAACCCCAAGTTGAATGAACCTCTACTCTGTCTGGGTGTCAGGGGCCTAAAATTCTGTTAATCGCCTGCTGCTTTGGCGGTTGACATCAAGCTTGATTTTCTGCTATGGGACCTCTCTCCTCTGTCTGGCTGCTGGGGCCTAAATAACTGAAAGTGGCCTTTTCCATTGCTGGGTGACATGAAGACTGATTTTCTGCTATGTGACCTCTCTCCTCTGTCTGAGTGTCAGGGGCCTACACTTCAGATACTCACCTTTGCTTTGGTGGGTGACATTATCCTCTTTATACTGTCAAATGACCTCTACATTGTCTGGTTGTCAGGGGCCTATATTTCGTTTCATCGCTTGCTGCATTGGTGGGAGATATTAAACTCTTTGTACTGTCAAATAACCTCTACATTGTCTGGTTGTCAGGGGCCTATATTTTGTTTCATCGCCTGCTGTATTGGTGGAGACATTAACCTCTTTTTACTGTCAAATGACCGCCCCATTGTCTGATTGTCAGGGGCCTATATTTAGTTTCATCGCTTGCTGCATTGGTGGGAGACATTAAACTCTTTATACTGTCAAATGACCTGTACATTGTCTGGTTGTCCGGGGCAATATTTTGTTTAATCGCTTGCTGCATTGGTGGGAGACATTAAAATCTTTATACTGTCAAATGACCGCCCCATTGTCTGGTTGTCAGGGGGCTATATTTTGTTTTATCGCTTGCTGCATTGGTGGGAGACATTAAACTCTTTATACTGTATATATATGCAGTTCACTGTTGCTGTTATTTGAGATAAAAGCGTTTAGTGGTCTATTTCATTACAAAAATTAAAATATATACGTAGTTCACTTCTGCTGTTATTTGAGGTTAAAAGCGTTTACTGACATATTTCTGTACTACAAGAAAAATGTATACACAGTTCACTATTGCCGTTATTTGCAGTAAAAGAGTTTAGTGCCCTATTGCAGTACAAAAACTAAAATATATACGCAGTTCACTTCTGCAGCTATATGAGGTTAAAAGCGTTTACTGACATATTTCTGTACTACAAGATAAATGTATACACAGTTCACTATTGCTGTTATTTGCAGTAAAAGAGTTTAGTGCCCTATTGCAGTACAAAAACTAAAATATATACACAGTTGACTTCTGCAGCTATATGAGGTGAAAGCGTTTGGTAAAGTTTTTCTGTACTACAATAAAAATATACACGCAGTTAACTTCTGCAGTTTTCTGAGGTTAAAAGCGTTTAGCGAGGTATTTATGTACTACAAGAAAAATATATACCCAGTTCACTGTTGCCGTTATTTGCGGTAAAAGCGTTTAGTGGCCTATTTCATTACAAATAGAAAAATATAATATATAAGAAATATGTTTTTTGCTTTTAGGGGTGTTTTAATTTGCTTTTAATTTGTTTTGTTCAGCTAAAAGTATGTCTGACAGAGATGTGCAAGGCCATGCACAGAGAAGTGGCAGAGGGCTAAATATTTCTGGTGCAGGCAGAGGTCACAGCAGAGTAAGGGGGCATGGCAGCAGGAGTCGCAGTGATAGGCCTCAGCTCCCGATGTTATCGAGCGGTCGTGTCTTGACCAGCAACCCAGCGGTTCTTGATTTGTTAACTCGGTCGTCTACTTCATCCCAAGTGACATCAGACACCCCCAGGCAACAGTCTGTGGGTTCTTCAGACACAACCATTAGTTGGCATGTCACCTGTCCTCAACCTGCCTCTGTCCTTTTCTGTTCCCTCACCGCGAGAAGTAATATATGCTGTAGGCTCAGCTACATTTTTCAGTGAGGAAGAGCTAGTAGAGCACAGTCAGCAGCTACTGCCCAGCCATCGATGATGATGAAGCCCATCGCACTTGGGAGTCGGGTGCAGAATGGGCTTCATGATCATCAGGAGAAGAGGGTGTCAGCGGCAGAACCTGCAAGGTGGTAGCATGGCTGGGAGTCAGCAAAGTGGCAACAGTGGGAGGTTGGGAGCCAAACGTGCACGGGTAGACCACCTGTTTCGCATTAGCCTACCTGTCTGAGAAGAAGTGTTGCAGGGGTTCACGGAGGCAGTGCGGACTGTTTGGGGAAAAATCATCTCCTTAGCAGTCTGGCAGTTTCTTTTTCAAAGCGCCAGAGGAGATTAACGTGGCCATATGTCGAATTTGTGGGCAAAAGATGAAGCATGGCCAGGGTGCCAATGTTGGCGCTACCGCCCTGCGTTAACATATGCAGCGTCGCCATACAGTGGCCTGGGAGACTTGTGGCTCCAAAGCGGTGGTCCAGCCTTTCGCAGCAACTTCTGCATCACCCAGTGGCACTCACAGAGTTTCAGGCAGTCAAGGCTCCACCACCTCAGCCGAAAAGGGGTTGTCAGTCATCCAATCTTCTTCTGGTCCAGATGCTCCTACTCCTCCTCCTCCTACTCCTCGTCAGTCATTCCGTCAGCAATTGATCACCAAAGAGATTGCCAAGAGACAGCAGTATGTGGGCACGCATCCAACAGCGCAGAAGCTGAATGTGCTCCTGTCCAAGTTACTACAGATGCATTCCTCCATTTCCAGGTGGTGGACTCTTGTGCCGAGCCGAGGTGGAGAGTCCCAAGCCGTCATTTCTTTGTGAAAAAGGCAGTACCAGCCCTGCACAAATATGTAGAAGAGAAGGTGGGCCAGTCCTTGAACCTATCAGCTGTCTGCCAAAGTGCACAACAGCGCCGACGTGTGGAGCAGTAACTACGGTCAGGGACAGTACATGTCTTTACGGCCCACTGGGTAATTGTGGTTCCTGCAGAGCCACACCAGCAACTCTGGCCAGGTCACGCTTCCGCCTCCACATTCTCATGCCTTTGGTCCAGCGACAATGTCCGCCTCTGCCTCCTCATCCTCCACCATCTCCTCAGCCTCCACTGCAGGGACAAGTCACAGTGCCCTCCAGCATACCACATGTGCGGTGTCACGCTGTCCTGCACCTTATTTCCCTGGGCGAATGGAGTCACACAGAGGAGGAACTGCTCAGTGTGATTTATCAAGAAATCGAATCCTGGCTTTCTCCGCGGCTACTGAAAATTGGAACCATGGTGAACGACAACAGAAAGCTCCAGAAGTTGGCACATGTATTTCGTCATCATCAGAGACGTGCTGCGGTGGTTCTCCCATGTCCTCATCCTGAAAAATAAGTGGTTGGGCATCAGTGCACTCAATCTCTTCCACTTCTGGGGCAGGGCTAAGTTGATGGCCGATCGAAACCCTGCCAGCAGAGTCATCAAAAAGCATAAGAGACTGCTGCATGACTAGGGACTCAGACTGCTTGCCTGATTTGCAAGGGGGAGAGGTGAAAGACAGATGCCCATGGGCTGCAGGTGCCGACTCTGTGCTTTCTACAGGGGATTGGGTGGGAGACCATGTGAAGGAACTGGAGGCACTGTCAGCCACCCAA
Organism: Bufotes viridis; assembly: GCA_033119425.1. NCBI lineage: Eukaryota > Metazoa > Chordata > Amphibia > Anura > Bufonidae > Bufotes > Bufotes viridis. Next base: position 38,064 of record JAKVIS010000942.1, on the reverse strand, counting down.
TCTACATTCGCACACAGAAGGAAGGTATTTCATTTGGGCGTGTAGCTGGCACAGATCAACAATGTCCATGTCCTCTCCCTGCAACAGGAGCTCCACCGACACCAGCAGCACCACGACCAGGGCCATGTCCCTTATTTGATGCTCTCGTCATTCTTTGAGGTCACTCACTGAACTAACATATGGATTAACTAGATTTATTTCCCTGTCATGTATGCAGTGTAGGTGTACCTCACACAAACAATGAGTGTATGTCTCCCACCGAACTAACAGATGAATTAACTAGATTTTTTCCCTGTCACGTATGCGGTGCAGGTGTACCTCACACAAACAATGGGCATACGTCACCCACCGAACTAACATATGAATTAACTATATTTCTTTCTCTGTCACAAATACAGTGCAGGTTTACCTCAGACAAACAATGGGTATATGTCACTCACCAAACCAACAGATGGATTAACTAGATTTATTTCCCTGTCACAAATACAGTGCAGGTGTACCTCAGACAAACATTGGGTATTTGTGGTCGGGGCTACATGACACGTAACCGTCTACCTGCCTACCTAACTAGGCTAAGCGGCTTGAGTTGTGCCATAACCGCTGCGTAGGAGGAATGCCTGAAGGGGGGCATGCCCTGCAAGGTGTTTATGAAAAATAAGGGTGGGTTGGGAGGGTACGCAGCAGCCGTCGACACGCCCAAGGGAGGCGCCTGCCTGGTATAAATGTGCTACTTACGCCCCTCCCACAAATACAGGCCAATAAACCGGCCTTCTAACTTGTGGTCGGGGCTACATGACACGTAACCGTCTACCTGCCTACCTAACTAGGCTAAGCGGCTTGAGTTGTGCCATAACCGCTGCGTAGGAGGAATGCCTGAAGGGGGCCAAAAAGCCAACTAAATGATACACAATAGTACGTAACACTAACATGACCAACCTCTGGAATGCAAGAACATCTCTCAACTAGGCTGAGGTATGAACCTATTGAACATGCAGAGCGCCTAAATTCCGGACAACATGGAGCCAGAACTATTGTTCCCAGAGGCAGCGCACGCTGCACCTGACCTCAAGGAAAGGCCAGATAGCTGTTGGTTTGGACCCTAAAATGGGACACCGGGATAGGACATGCCGCATAACTGAGAAGTGGTGAGGGGTGCCGTGAGGACCGCGACAGAGTACTCTTAGGTCTTGGTCTGTTACTGCTGCCAGTAATTACTAAAAGACACAAAGCCGGGCACTCTGAAAGGAATGTCGGAAAGAGAATGATTATATTGGGGCCAAAATGGCAATGAAACCAGTGCCAGCAACAACACCAACATGACCAACCTCTGGAATGCAAGAACATCTCAACTAGATTGAGGTATGAACCTAATAAACATGCAGAGCGCCACTGACCTAGCTTCCGGATAAATGGGCCGGAACTATCGTACCTAGAGGCAGCGTATGCCGCACCTCACCTGAAGGAAAGGCTGATAGATGTAGGTTTCAACCCTAATTTGGACATAGGCATGCGGTCATGCCGCACGACAAAGGTGTAAGTAGAGATGAGCGCAAAGACCCACATTCCACCTTGCAACGTCAGACAAACAACCTGCATCACATTCGTCGCTTTCGCGATATAGCAATATTCGTTATTTCGCATGCAATATCATGACTAGCGACTAATTGGAGTAATATTTGCGTGCGCATAAATTGTTCGTTATTAATAATGTTTAAACAGCTTTACACGTATAGAAAGCTTGAAATGGCGGGAGTCATTTGAGTGAATGGAAGGGGCAAAAGGCATGTGGAAATCCGTACAATACACTCAGCGTACTGGAGTCTGACACGACCTGTTAACGCTAGGTAGGTAAGGGAATACAAACCGCGAATAGATTAATGCGATTATTCAAGTGACGAACATTATTAAAACTCTATCGTTTAATCTCTACTGTGAAAGAAGCAACAAAGGTCGGGAAATTATGTCTGAATATAATTTTTTTTTTTTTTTTCTTTGTTCCAGATACAGTTTCCCTATCACTCACTATCCATCTCAAGAGCGAATATACGCAATTGCGAATATGGGGTCAAGTATCTAACATATTCGCAAAACCTCAAAATCACAATATTCAAGATCCAACTCGCCCTGCGAATACTCGCGCCCAACACCAGTGGCGAGTGGGCCATGGGAACCCCAACAGAGTACTCGCAAGGCCTTGGTTTGTTACTGCTGCCAGTAATTGCTGATAGACCCGAACCGGGCACCGTGAATAGAAAGTCGGAAAGTAAATGATTATATTGGGGCCAAGAAATGGTAACAAAAGCAGTGCCAGCTAAAGCATCTGAAGAAAAATAAAATAAAATGGTTGAAACTGCCGTGCCCTGAGCGACGTGTACAGTTTGACGTTGCGATACTGCAACCTGATGAAAACGTGACTTACCCAACACTGAACCTATAGCAACGTATAAAGAAACATCAAGTAGCGAGTTTGTAAGCTGATAAAGTTTCACACATACTTACTTTCCATTTAATTTAAGTTCCCCCTGCTACCTTAGCAACAGATGTAATTGACCACACCAACTAAGAATGGAGAGCTGTTACGTGACCTGAAGAAGCAAATGACATGCAAAGATGCTCCTGGCTGTGGTAGTATGCCGACACTGACGTGATGCCTGTAGGCTTCAGAACCAACGAAATGGTTGACACCGCCGAGGCCTGAGTGACGGGTCAGGTCTGATGTTGTGACACCGCAAACTGATGAGAAATGACTTACCCAACATTCTGGACCTATAACAACCTAAAAATAAAACGTCAAGTAGCAAAGCCCGCAACCTAATGGGAAATCCACCCGAGATGTGTTTTATTTTTTTTTTTTTTCCCCACTACCTTAGCAACAGATGTAACTGACCACACCAACTGAGAATGGCGAGCTGTGACATGACCTGAAAAGCAAAATTACATGCAATTAATAAGCTGGCTGTGGTAGTATGCCGACACTGACACGAGGCATCGGAACCAACAAAATGGTTGAAACCGCCGAGGCCTGAGTGACGGGTCAGGTCTGATGTTGCGAGACCGCAAACTGATGAAATGTGACTTACCCAACATTCAGAACCTATAACAACCTAAAATAAACGTCAAGTAGCAAAGCCCGTAACATAATGAGAAATCCACCCGTAATGTGATTTTTCCCTACTACCCAAGCATGAGAAGTAATTGACCACATCAACTGAGAATGGCGAGCTGTGACGTGATCTCAAAAGCAACGAATGACATGTAAAGACAAACCTGACTGTGGTAGTATGCCGACACTAACACGAGGCATGCAGTAATATAAACAACCTGTAGCACACCACTCCGCTATAGGCGAGTACATGCAAACGCCGCCACCATCAGCACATGCGCCCAGTAGAGATGTGAGCGTATAAGCCGTAAAACCAAACCAAACTCAGTTCTCGGCGAAAGCCACGCTTCTATCTATTTTTAGCACAAATAAAGCAACAAAACGAGGCAAAAATAATGAAATAAAAAAGGTCCTCATGGTCTCTGCAATTACCTTTGTAGCAAGTAGCTCCCCAGTGTCCAGCTAACACTCTGAACTGAAGATGGATCCCCAGCACCTGCACAGGTGCTTATTAAGTGCACAAACTCAGGTTCACAACCTTAAAGTGATACACACACATTTTACATTTCCAAAACAAATGAAACAAGACAAATGAAATGTACCTCAGCGCAGAGGAGCTTACCGTCTACTCAATGTACATATCGCAAAATAGCATTTATACTAAAGAAACAATAACACTTTGCAAACAGCAACTCTCCTCCACCTGGATTAATCAGCTGCCTGAACCTATCCCTCTATAATGCAAGTAAGGGGATAATGCTGGATGTCAGTGTGAACAAGGCTTTAGTCTGTCTGCAGAAATATTAGCGGCTAGCGAGAGAGGTTTGCTGGGAAGATTCCTCCGCACAGAGGAGCTTACCGTCTACTCAATATACATATTGCAAAATAGCATCTATACTAAAGAAACAATAACACTCTGAAAACAGCAACTCTGCTCCACCTAGAGTAATCAGCTGCCTGCATCTTACCCTATATAACGCAAGTAAGGGGATAATGCTTGACGTCAGTGTGAACAAGGCTTTAGTCTGTCTGCAGAAATAATAGCAGATAGTGGGAGAGGTTTGCTGGGAAGATACCTCCACACAGAGGAGCTCACCGTCCACTCAATATACATATCGCAAATGTCATCTATACTAAAGAAACATTAACCCTTTGTAAACAGCAACTCTGCTCCACCTGGATTAATCAGCTGCCTCACCCTCTATGATGCAAGTAAGGGGATAATGCTGGATGTCAGTGTGAACGAGCCCTTAGTCTGTCTGCAGAAATAATAGCGGATAGCGAGAGAGGTTTACTGGCGAGCAGCGAAGTGAAAGCAAACAAGAAAGACATACAGATATACACGGACAGACTATGCAAGGTGGCCTGTGCAAGACATGGGAAACGTGCGAGAAAACGAGACGGAGTCACGCTGACCCCTGCTGCCTAACCGTGCTGCGCGTGGGCGCCAAACGTGGGCTGCCAGGCAGAATCGCTCCGGTGCAGTGCTGCTCCTACTTACCAAAGGAGCCGACACACCGCCGGCCGGACTAACCGTGTTGCCACGTGGGCGCCAAACGTGGGCTGCCAGGCAGAATCGCTCCGGTGCAGTGCTGCTCCTACTTACCAAAGGAGCCGACACACCGCCCGGCCGGACTAACCGTGTTGCCGCGTGGGCGCTAAACGTGGGCTGCCAGGCAGAATCACTCCGGTGCAATGCCGCTCCTCCTCACCAAAGGAGCCGACACATCGCCGGCCGGATTGTAAAGGGACAATGCTGCACGAGCTGGTTGCAAACGCTCACCCGACCGGAACGACCTCCACTGGGATCCTGGACACTGACTGGGTATGGAAGCTGCAGATTCAGCCCATGTGCTGCAACAGGTGACTCTGACTGCACACAACTACGCAGCAGCCGTCGACACACCCAAGGGAGGCGCCTGCCTGGTATAAATGTGCTACTTACGCCCTCCCACAAATACAGGCCAATAAACCGGCCTTCTAACATGTCACCCACCAAACTAACAGATGGATTAACTAGATTTATTTCCCTGTCATAAATACAGTGCAGCTGTACCTCAGACAAACAATGGTTATATGTCACCCACAAAACTAACAGATGGATTAACTAGATTTATTTCCTGTCATAAATACAGTGCAGGTGTACCTCAGACAAACAATGGTTATATGTCACCCACCAAACTAACAGATGGATTAACTAGATTTATTTCGCTGTCACAAATACAGTGCAGGTGTACCTCAGACAAACATTGGGTATATGTCACCCACCAAACTAACAGATGGATTAACTAGATTTATTTCCCTGTCACGTATGCAGTGCAGGTGTACCTCAGACAAACAATGCAATGCAATAAAGCAGCTCTCACCCTTGAGGTCCTCCACAAGCACAGAAGCCAGCCCTGGAAGCCGTTTTCAAATTAAAGAAATGTGGAACTCCAGCTCAATGGAAAACAATTAAAATTTATTGACCATAAAAATTTATAAGTCATGCATAATATGCCGTGGCATCTACGAAGTTTCAGACCGCACAAATTTTAGGATCCTTACTCATGACAAAGACATACATACTAGGGCAGGATTAAATACTTTCTCAGATGGACAGGGAGTGGTAACACCTCGCCTCACCCAAAATCCGAATTGGGAATCACACCTACTACTAAACAAAGAAAGCTGACTAAAATTAAAAACATATGTTAAGATTACAATATTCAATGGGAATATTAGAAATAAATAGTTAATAGTGCAAGATGAGATCATGCCATTTATTAAGACTGCGGGGCTGACATGTGTCTAATTGGAAAATCCAATAAGCCTCGCGGTTTAGAAGTTTCCTTCTATAATCTCCCCTCTTAAGGGCATATTCACTCTTTCTATGCCTTGCACTAATAACTGAGATGCATCGCCACCATGAGAAACCGCACAGCGAAGACTGACAGCTGGAACACCATGGCTCTCAGGGTGGGGCACATCTGAGATGTGCCTGCAGATGTGAGTTTTCATTGCGTTGGTCGTGCAGCCAACATACTGCAGTTTACATAAACCACATGTGATAAAAATAAACCACATATTTCGTATTGCAGTTTAAATACGACCAAAGACAAAATTTCTATTGTTGGCTGTTGATCCAAACGTTTTTGCTACCATTGCATGATCACAGCAAGCACACCTCGCGTGCCCACATTTGTAGAAGCCTTTAACCGTTAACCAAGTTGGAACTTTATTGTTACCAACATTGTCTATAAATAGGCTAGGGCTAAGAATGTTACCTAGTGTCGGTGCTTTAAGAGCAATACATTTAGCAAACAATGGGTATATGTCACCCACCGAACTAACAGATGGATTAACTAGATTTATTTCCCTGTCACGTATGCAGTGCAGGTTTACCTCAGACAAACAATGGGTATATATCACCCACCGAACTAACAGATGGATTAACTAGATTTATTTCCCTGTCAACTATACAGTGCAGGTGTACCTCAGACAAACAATGGGTATATGTCACCCACCGAACTAACAAATAGATTAACTACACTTTTGTGTCAGGGGTACTAAGATGATGCATTGCACCCACAAAAAAATTGCTATCGGTCACCCTCAGAATGAACAACCAGATTTTTTATTACATTTCTTTGTAAGGCTTGCAAAGATGGTGCATTGCACCCACAAAAGTTCGCTATAGGTCACCCACAGAACTAACAGCCAGATTAATTATTATACTTCTTTGTCAAGGGTGCAAAGCTAGTGTATAGCACCCACAAAAAAATCCCTATAGGTCACCCACAGTATAAATAGCCAGATGCGATTCCTAACACTTTCCCTTACTTCAGCTGCCTGCTTCCTGTCCCTGCAATAAACAGAGCTAATAGGCGGTGCTACACGTGATCCAGCTTTTATAGAGGCTGGATCACATCATGCATTGGCCAATCACAGCCATACCATTACTAGGCATGGCTGTGATGGCTTCTAAGTGCCCACAGCTTAAAAGCTTGTTGATTGGCTGCTATTTAGCCTTTTAACAAGCTTTATTAAATGCCCTAACACCGAACCCGAACTTTTCCTGAAAAGTTCGGGTTCGTGTCTGGGTACCCGAACTAGCAAAGTTCGGTACGGACCATAACTTTACAGTTCGGGTTTGCTCAACACTACTTTTGATAAGTTTATGAATATTTTGGTAAGAATTCAAGTGGTCCACTTAAACTATTGTGAGATTCTGAATTCTGGATTATCGGGCACTTCTGCCCTAAAGTAAGTGCCATACTGATGCCAGTGTAAAGGAATTGTACTGTTTTGTGTACTACCTAGAACAATTGATTGTGTTTGTACATTCTTAGGTAATGGGGATGGAGGTATAAATCATAGAAATAGTTCACCCTGAAGCTTATGAGCATACACCTAAGACAGTGAAAATAAGTAATAGCATTCAACTTTTAAATGTAAGTAAAACAATTTTCTTTGCCTGTGGCTAAGGCTTCCAATATTCTTTCTCTGTTTTGGAAATGTTTTCTCATTGGTTTTTCTTGTTTTTTCCCCTTGTGCTTAAGCTTCATTTTACTGCTCGGGGAAGCAAGAGGATTGACTGCTTTAGTAGGAAGCCCCATAACACAAGGCAATACCAGTAGGTGATACGTGTTTTACATTCTTTTCAGGTTTATTCCTTAAAGTGCATGGTATACAGTCCTATAAATTGCATGTAAATTAAAATGTGAGAGAACAGATGTAAGTCTAAAAATAAGCAATGAATCACCCATAGAAGAACATCTATTTGATGATTGTTATAATTATTATTATTACACATCTACTTCTTTTCAGTGACTTGATATTCAGTGACTTGATAAATGGAAGCAATTATTTAAAGGTATTCTTTATAATAACTAGTTCTCTTTAGACAAAAGTATGTTAGTTTTACCAACTGATGATGAGGGTTACAATGATGGACATTGTTGCTGGTATTATTACTGTTGTGATTATTATTCACAGAAAATTATCTTTAGCAGTAAAACTTGAAAATATGAGAATGCAGTTATTTATATATAACTTCAATTCAGCCAGTTCGCCGAATTTTTCTGAAAAATTAGTTTAGATTCGAATTAATTTGAGGCGAATCGCTTTAAAAACGTCTATTTCTGGGCTGCAGAGAAACTTTATAGGGGTGTAGAACACTGTGCCTTGCAGTAACATACATAGGGATTTGCTGCGGTAGAGAAATAATACTGAGTCAGTATGACCTGCAGATGACAGGGGTAGCTCTTAGTATCACTGCATACTTTACTTATTTGGGCAGTCACGGGGCCAAAACTGACCAAATAACTCAAGTATCAACTCAGCCTTACAGGTAGATGTTAGAGTCAAGAAGAAGTGCAGTCTTTTTACACCCTCATCAGCTGATTCCTCATAGATGTCTACAGAACCTGTTCTATTAAATGCAGACAGGATCCGTTGTGCGTCTCAGTTTTCCTTCATTCTGACAGTTCAGGAAAGGGTCAAATAAAGATTATGTCAGCCAAGCCAAAAGGCAAAATAGTGGACCGGTCATGAAGTGGGGAGGTGGGAACAACATGAGTAGTCCAGAGAGTGGACCTATGACATAGCGGTGAGGTGGAAGCAGCATGAGGAGATCACAGAGTGGCCCAATGACAGTTTATAGAGGTGGAAGCAATATGATGAAACCACAGAGTGGCAAATTGACAGAGTCTGGAGGTGTCGGCAGCAGCAGCATCAGGAGGAGGCCACAGAGTGGCACAATGACCAAGTGTGGAGGTTGCAGCAGCATGAGCAGGCCACAGAGTCACACAATGACTGATTCTGGAGGTGGTAGCAGAATCAAGAGGCCACAGAGTGGCACAATGACAGAGTCTGGAGGTGAAAGCAGCATGAGTAGGGCACAGAGTGGCACAATGACAGAGTCTGGAGCTGGCAGCAGCCGCAGCATTAGGATACCACAAAGGGACCCGGTGACAGAGTGGGGCAGGGGTGGCAATACCAGTACCCACTGACGAAGGAGGTGAAAGAAGGAGCACTTGGCGTCAGATGTGTGGCATCAGGCGGGTGGCAGCATCAGAGTAGTAGCAGAGGCGGCATGGATGATCTAATCAGATGCATCAGGAAATGGTGGGTGGAAATCCTGGCTGATCCACGCCTGATTCATCTTGACAAAGGGCAGTCTCTCCACATTTTGGGTGGACAGGCACGTTCTCATTGGGGTCACTATGGCCCCTGCTGCATTAAACACCCACTCTGATGCCACACTACTGGATGGGCAGGACAGCTTTTCCAGGACAAACTCGGCGAGTTGCGGCCACGAATCCAGTTTGTCTACCCATTAGTCCAACAGATCTTCAATGTGGGTTGGCATGGTGCTGTCCAAGTATGCCCCCACCTGCTGGTTTAGGTCCTGCTCCAGGTCTACCTGCTGCTAGTAAGTAGTTTCTTCACTATGCGGGTGAAGAAAGCTACTCATCAGCGACTGTAGACTCAGGCTGCTGCTGATGTAGCTGGTAGTGCTGCTGCTGCCACCCAACCCCTCCCAGCAGCCATGGCAGTGGAGCGTGAGCGCAAAGGCCCCCTCAGTCAGTCCTGCGAGAGGATGGACAATGGAGAAGATAGGCAGCGGGCAACTGACTACATAAGATGTCTCTGTAGTAGTTCAGTTTGCCCTCCCTATCAGTGGGTGTAAAAAGGCCCCATTCTGGACCACTAGCGAGGTCCAACAAGGAGGAGAGCCAGAAGTCATCCCTATGCTGAATGGTGATAATTCAGCTTTCACTAGGCAAGCAAATGAGCATGCATCGGACCGTTTGTGCAAGGGACACGGAGGAACCCCTACCCGCCATCCCCACTGCATACTGCCACGGTGTGTCTGAGTCCTCTGTCTCGTCTTCTTCATCGCTCTGTAGCTCCTCTGGCTGCTCCTGCTCCTTCTCTCCTGTCTTCTAAGTAGAAAAACCACCCATTTTTCTACACATTACCTGTGGTCCAATGTCATCCTCCCCTCCTCCTCCTCTTCCAGTTCAGCCACCACAGGGCTCATGTGGCTGTGAGACCTAGGCACCACGTCTCCAGTCCCCTCACCAGCCATTGTTATCACCATCTATTCCAGGACATGAAGCAGTGGAATGACATTGTTTATCCTATAGTCCTGGTGACTGACAAATAACGTGGTATCCTCAAAGGGCCTGGGCAAAAGGCACGTGTCAAGCATGAGCTGACGCTGGCTGACATCGAGTTACACAGGGGAGTACACCTATCCTCTTGCATCATCAAGAAATCGTTGATGGCCTTTCTCTGTTCGTATAGTCGATCCAACATAAGGTGGGTGGAATTCCAATGGGTGGAAATGTTTCATATCAGCCTATGTTGGGGGGATGCTATTCTGTCGCTGCAACTCAAGGAGGGTGTGCTTTGCGGTGTACGAGTGGCTGAAGTGCATGCAAGATTTCCTGGCCATTTTTAGGATGTCTTGCAGATGGGTGGAAGACTTCAGGAACCGCTTGACAACCAGATTGAACACGTTTGTCATGCAGGATGCATGGCTCAGCTTTCCTTGACGCAGAGCTGACACAATGTTCCGATTTTCAGTTGTCGCGGAGAAAGCCAGGATTCGATTTTTTGATGAATCACACGGAGCAGTTCCTCCAGTGTGTGACTCAGTTCGCCCAGGGAAATGAGGTGCAGAACAACATGACACCGCTGTGCCCTGCACATGTGGTATGCTGGGGGGGGGGATTTGACTTGTCCCTGCAGTGGAGACTGACGACATGATGGAGGATGAGGAGGCAGAGGCGGACATTGTTGCTGGGCCAACGGCGTAAGAAAGTGGTGACAGAAGCTGCATGACATGGCCAAGTTGCTGCTGTGGGTCTGCAGGAACCACATTAACCCAGTGGGCCATAAAGGAGATGTAATGTCCCTGACCGTAGTTACAGCTCCACAAGTAACCGCTGTTGTGCAATTTGGCAGACACCGAAAGGCTCAAGGACTGGCCCACCTTCTGTTGTACATATTTGTGCAGGGCTTGTATTTAGTGTTGAGCAAACAGTTCGAGAATAGTTCGGGTTCGTACCGAATTTTGGGGTGTTCGGGACACGGACCCGAACCCGAACATTTTCAAGAAAGTTCGGGTTCGTTGTTCAGCAATTTCTTCCTGCTTTCTGAAGGGCTGCACAGCAGCCAATCAGCTAGCGTTTTACTTCTTGCCCTAAGAGCCCATCACAGCCATGCCTACTAATGGCAGGGCTGTGATTGGCCAAGTGCAGCATGTGACCCAGCCTCTATTTAAGCTGGAGTCACGAGCGCCCGCACGTCACACTGCTCTGATTAGTGTAGGGAGAGGACGCAGCTGTTGTGAGGGCGAGATTAGGCAGGGAAAAGTCAGTAAAAGCACCTAATGAAGTGATCGATCTACAGCTGTGAATGATTCAACTTCTGCTAGTTACTTGCTCACTGGTTTTTAGGCTGCACAGAGCGTTTTTCTGTCACTTTTTTCTGGGGTGATCGGCGGCCATTTTGTGACTTGTGGTGCACCAGAACAAGCTGCCACCAAGTCCATCAATCCATCAATACTAGTTTTTTTTCACATATCCTACATCAGGGGGCTTGGCTGTGCTAATTGTCACCCCTAGAAACTCAGGATAGCAATTTCTATATTTTATTAAGGGGTTAAATACAATTGCCAAAATACCAATACCCTAAATCTGGTGTTCCAGCTTTGGCTAGCCAAATATAATACTGTCTGCTGTCTGGCAAAAGATAGATTATTTTCTGTGGTGAAATTCAATTGCCAAAATAGCAATCCCCTATGTCCCAGCACTGGCTGGCAAACTATAATAGTGTCCGCCAAAACATATATTTTGTTCTGTGGTGAAATTCAATTGCCAAAATAGCAATACCATAAATCAGTGGTTTCAGCTGTGGCTGGCAAAGTATAATAGTGTCCGCCAAAACATATATTTTGTTCTGGGGTGAAATTCAATTGCCAAAATAGCAATACCCTGAATCTGGTGTCCAAGCTGTTGCAGGCCAAGTGTTAATCTGTCCGTAAAAGGGTATATATTGTTCTGGGGTAAAATTCAATTGCCAAAATAGCAATACCCTGAATCTGCTGTCCCAGCTGTTGCAGGCCAAGTGTTAATCTGTCCGTAAAAGGGTATATTTTGTTCTGGGGTGAAATTAAATTGTCAAAATAGCAATACCCTGAATCTGGTGTCCCAGCTGTTGCAGGCCAAGTGTTAATCTGTCCTTAAAGGGTATATTACACTCAAGGTGTATATACAAGTGCTGAGAGGGTAGTCCTCATTAACTTCACACGCTATCATGCATCTCCCATTGTATTTCTGTCCGTTAAAGGGTATATTACACAAAGTGTTAAAATACAATTGCTGAAGGCATAATCCTACATATTTTTTCTCACGCTACTGTGCATCTCCAAGTGTAAATTTGTCCATAAAATGATACCTTTCATCCAGGGCCTAAATACTAGCCCCACAATAGATATTCCCCTAAATCAGCGGTTACTGCTGTGCCTGGAGATAGTGTGATATGGTACATAAATAAATAGGCAGATAGTGTTAGGTGCCTGTAAAAAAGGCCTGAATTTGAAATCAATACATTGGGCCAAATATTTGTTTTCTGATTGTGGTGCTTGGTGAAAGGTAACAATGAGGAAAACATCTAGTAAGGGATGCGGTCGTGGTGGTGTTAGTGGACCCTCTGGTGCTGGGAGAGGGCGTGGCCATTCTTCCACAGCCACACGTCCTAGTGAACCAACTACCTCAGGTTCCAGTACCCGCCAGAATTTACAGCGATATTTGGTGGGGCCCAATGCCGTTCTAAGGATGGTAAGGTCTGAGCAGGTACAGGCGCTAGTCAATTGGGTGGCCGACATTGGATCCAGCACGTTCACAACATTATCTCCCACCCAGTCTTCTGCAGAAAGCGCATAGGTGGCTCCTGAAAACCAAGCCCATCAGTCTGTCACATCACCCCCATGCATATCAGGGAAACTGTCAGAGCCTCAAGTTATGCAGCAGTCTCTTATGCTGTTTGAAGACTCTGCTGGCAGGGTTTTCCAAGGGAATTCACCTAGCCCTTCCCCAGTGGTGGAAGACATAGAATGCACTGATGCACAACCACTGATGTTTCCTGATGATGAGGACATGGGAATACCAGCTTATCGGAGTCCGCACATCTCTGATGATGACGAAACACAGGTGCCAACTGCTGCGTCTTTCTGCAGTGTGCAGACCGAACAGGAGGTCAGGGAGGAAGACTGTGTGGAAGATGATGCAGGGGACGATGAGGTCCTAGACCCCACATGGAATGAAGGTTGTGCAACTGACTTTCATAGTTCAGAGGAAGAGGCAGTGGTGGGACTGAGCCAACAGTGTAGCAAAAGAGGAGCATGCTACTGGCCACCGCCACCAGGGACCGAGCAACCCAAAGGCACCTTTAAGGAGTTCCTGGCTTGGCACTTCTTTAAACAATGTGCTGAAGACAAGACCTGAGTGGTTTGCACGCTGTGCCATCAGAGCCTGAAGCGAGGCATTAATGTTCTAAACCTTAGCACAACCTGCATGACCAGGCATCTACATGCAAAGCATGAACTGCTCTTCTGCTGCTGCCTCGGCCTCTTCCTCCGCCTCGGGAGGAACGTTGGCACCTGCCGCCCACCAAACAGAGGATGTGCCACCAACACCACCACCTGCGTCACCAAGCATCTCCACCATGTCACACGGCAGCGTTCAGCTCTCCATCTCACAAACCTTGGAGAGAAAGCGCAAATTCCCACCTAGCCACCCTCGAGCCTGGGGCTGAATGCCAGCATTTCTAAACTACTGGCCTTTGAAATGCTGTCATTCAGGCTGGTGGACACAGACAGCTTCAAACAGCTGATGTCCATGGCTGTCCCACAGTATGTTGTTCCCAGCCGCCACTACTTCTCCAAGACAGCCGTGCCTTCCCTGCACAACCAAGTATCCGATAAAAACAAGTGTGCACTGCGCAACGCCATCTGTGGCAAGGTCCACCTAACCACAGATACGTGGACCAGTAAGCACGGCCAGGGATGCTATATCTCCCTAACTGCACACTGGGCAAATGTAGTGGCGGCTGGGCCCCAGGCAGAGAGTTCCTTGGCGCACGTCCTTCCGCCACCAAGGATCGCAGGGCATCATTCTTTGCCTCCTGTAGCCTCCTCCTCCTACTCAGCTTCCTCCTCCTCTGGTTCCACCAGCTCATCCAGTCAGCCACCCACCTTCACCACCAACTTCAGCACAGCCCGGGTAAACGTCAGCAGGCCATTCTGAAACGCATATGTTTGGGGGACAGGCCCACACCGTGCAGGAGTTGTGGCGGGGTATTGAACAACAGACCGACAAGTGGTTTCTGCCAGTGGGCCTCAAGCCCGGCCTGGTGGTGTGCGATAGTGGGCGAAATCTCGTTGCAGCTCTGGGACTAGCCGGTTTGACACACACATCTCTTGCCTGACGCAAGTGCTGAATTTGGTGGTGCAGAAGTTCATTCACAACTACCCCGACATGTCAGAGCTGCTGCATAAAGTGCGGGCCGTCTGTGCGCGCTTCCGGCGTTCACATCCTGCCGCTGCTCGCATGTCTGCGCTACAGCGTAACCGCTCGCCGCCTCATATGCGACGTGCCCACCAGGTGGAACTCCACCTTGCACATGCTGGAGAGACTGTGCGAGCAGAAGCAGGCCATAGTGGAGTTTCAGCTGCAGCACGCACGCGTCAGTCGCACTGCGGAACAGCACCACTTCACCACCAATGATTGGGCCTCCATGCGAGACCTGTGTGCCCTGTTGTGCTGTTTTTCGAGTACTCCACCAACATGGCCAGTGGCGATGACACCGTTTTCAGCGTTACAATACCACTTCTATGTCTCCTTGAGAAAACGCTTAGGCGATGATGGAAGAGGAGGTGGCCCAGGAGGAGGAGGAGGATGAGGGGTCATTTTTACCACTTTCAGGCCAGTCTGTTAGAGGTGGCTCAGAGGGAGGTTTTTTGCAACAGCAGAGGCCAGGTACAAATGTGGCCAGCCAGGGCCCACTACTGGAAGGCGAGGAGGATGAGGAGGAGGTGGAGGAGGATGAGGATGAAGTAGGTTCACAGCGGGGTGCCACCCAACACAGCTCAGGCCCATCACTGGTGCGTGGCTGGGGGATTCGGAGGACGATGACGATACGCCTCCCACAGAGGACAGCTTGTCCTTACCTCTGGGAGCCTGGCACACATGAGCGACTACATGCTGCAGTGCCTGTGCAACGACAGCAGAGTTGCCCACATTTTAACATGTGCAGACTACTGGGTTGCCACCCTGCTGGATCCCGGTACAAAGATAATGTGCCCACCTTACTTCCTGCACTGGAGCGTGATGGGAAGATGCGCGAATATAAGCGCACGCTGGTAGACAGCGCTCCTGAGAGCATTCCCAAATGTCACAGGGGAACAGGTGGAAGCCCAAGGCGAAGGAAGAGGAGGAGCAAGAGATCGCAAATGCAGCTGTGTCACAGCTAGCTCCTCTGAGGGCAGGGTTAGCATGGCAGAAATGTGAAAAAGTTTTGTCTCCACGCCACAGCTAACTGCACCACCACCTGGTGTTAGCAGGAGGCAGCATTTCACTAACATGGTTGAACAGTATGTCTGCACACCCTCCACGTACTGACTGATGGTTCGGCCCCATTCAACTTCTGGGTCTCCAAATTGTCCACGTGGCCAGAGTTAGCCTTTTTGCTGCCTTTGCAGCCCTCTAGCCCTTTCCTGGACTATTTTACAGCCTTTTAGTGCCTAAAAGTTCGGGTCCCCATTGACTTAAATGGGGTTCGGGTTCTGGATATAGTTCGGGTCGAGTTCTCGAACCCGAACATCTCGAACCCGAACATCCAGGTGTTCGCTCATCTCTACTTGTATTGCCTTTTCGCAAAGAAATGACGGCTTGGGACTCTTCACCTCGGCTTGGCACAAGACATCAGTTCTCTGAAAGGTGCAGAGTCCACCACTTGGAAAGGAGGGGACTGCAGCACCAGCAACTTGGACAGGAGCACATTCAGCTTCTGCGCCATTAGATGCGTGCACGCAAACTGCGGTCTCTTGGCAATCGCTCGGTGATCGATTGCTGATGGAATGACTGATGAGGAGTAGGAGGAGGAGGAGCAGGAGCATCTGAACCAGAAGAAGATGGGAATGACAGTCAGCTCCCTTCGGCTGAGGTGGTGGAGCCTTGACTGCCTGGAACCCGGTGTGTGCCACTGGGTGATTCAGCGGTTGCTGCTGCAGGCTGGACCACATAATCGGAGCCACGGTTCTCCTAGGCCACTGTTTGGCAACACTGCATATGTTGACGCAGTGCCGTAGTGCCAAGATTGGTACCCAGGCCACGCTCACCTTCTGCCCAGAAATTCGACATATGGCCACGTTCACCTCCTGTGGCACTTTGAAAAAAACTGCCACACCGCCGAGTAGGTAATTTTATCCCCAACAGTACCCACTGGCTGATTGCTACCGCCGCTGCCTCCTTGAAACCCTGCACCACTACTTCCTGGGCTGGTAGGCTGTGAAGCAGGTGGTCTACCCCGTGCATGTTTGGCTCCCGACCTCCCACTGCTGCCACCCTGCTGGCTATACTGCTGCCTCACGGGGCAAGCTGCCACCCTCTTCTCCTGATGATGATGTAGCCCCTTCTGCACCCGGCTTCAAAGTGCAATCGGCTTCATTATCATCGAGTAGTGTCTGCACGTCACTGATGTCCTCCTCAATGGCCCCTGGGTCAGGAGCCTGACCGGTCGCAGCACCACTTTCCAGGCCACTCTCCTCCTCACTACTTGCCTGCCTAGTGGAGGAAGCGGCGGATGTCTCCTCCAGATCTTGGCTAAGCTGCTGACTGTCCTCTAGTAGCTCTTCCTCTCTAAAAGTGTAGCTGAGCCTGTAGCATATACTACTTCTCACGATGAGGGAACAGAAAAGGACAGAGGCAGTTTGAGGACAGGAAAGGGCACAGTGCCTTCTCCGGGCCTTGCCAACTAAGAATTGTGTCTGACGATCCCACCGACTGTTGGCTGGGGGTGTCTGATGTCACTTGGGATGAAGTGGATGACCGAGTTAAATAATCAAGAACCGCTGGGTTGCTGGTCGAGATACGACCACTAGATGACAACTGGAGCTCAGGCCTCTCGCTGCTACTCCTGCTGCCATGCCCCCTTTCTCTGCTGCGACCTCTGTCTGCGCCAGAAACACTTAGGCCTCTGCCACTCCTCTGTGCATGGCCTGGTACTTCTCTGTCAGACATACTTTTAGCTGAACAAAATAAATTAAAACAAATTAAAACACCACAAAAAAACAATATATTTTTCTTTTTGTACTTTTTACTTTTTGCACTAAATGCTTTCACCACAAATAATGGCAACAGTGAACTGGGTATATATTTTTCTTGTAGTACAGAAGTACGTCATTTAACACTTTTAACCCCAAATAACTGCAGAAGTAAACTGCGTTTTTATTATTCTTTTGTAATGAACTAGGCCACTAAACGCTTTTACCGTAAATAACGGCAACAGTAAATTGAGCATAAAGTTTTCTTGCAGTACAGAAATACCTAACTAAACGCCTTTATCCCCAAATAACTGCAGAAGTGAACTGTATATATATTTTTCTTGCAGTACAGAAATACGTCAGTAAACGCTTTACCACATATACCGTATTTTTTCGCCCTATAAGACGCACCGGCCTATAAGACGCACCTGGGTTTTTGAGGAGGTGTGCTTTTGAAGTAATGGTGGTCTGTGCATGACAGTATTATGGGGGGATCTGTGGATGGCACTGTTATGTGGGGAGATGTGGATGGCACTGTTATGGGGGATCTGTGGATGACACTATGATGGGGGATCTGTGGATAGCACTGTGATGCGGGGATCTGTGGATAGCACTGTGATGGGGGATCTGTGGATAGCACTGTGATGGGGGATCTGTGGATAGCACTGTGATGGGGGATCTGTGGATAGCACTGTGATGGGGGATCTGTGGATAGCACTGTGATGGGGGATCTGTGGATAGCACTGTGATGGGGGCATTTATGAATGACACTGTAATGGATTGATCTGTGGATGACACATATATAGCATCTTATGCTATATGTGTCATCCACAGATCACTCCAATTACAGTGTCATCCAAAGATGCCCCCTTTCTAAAACATCTGGCCCATAGTGACTGCTTAGGCGGAGCCTGGCAACACGCGGCGGGCGGCCCGCCGCTAACAGCGTGACTGCTTTCATAACATTTATAATCTTTAATCATGTCCCCTTATTCCCTATAAGCCCAGTACAGTAGCGCTCTGCTAACCTGCTATACCGATCCTCTAGCAGGCAGAGCGGTGCGGCGGCAGGCTGCTGTGTAACATCCTCACTGACGTCATCTGTCTGCTCCTCCTGCTTCATTCATAAAGTGAAAGGAGCAGGCAGATGACGCTCAGTGAGGACGCTAGCACAGCACCGCTCTGCCTGCTAGAGGATCGGTATAGCAGGTTAGCAGAGCGCTACTGTATTGGGCTTATAGGGAATAAGGGGACATGATTAAAGATTATAAATGTTATGAAAGCAGTCACGCTGTGAGCCGGCGGGCCGCCCGCCACGTGCTGCCAGGCTCCGCCCTCCTCCTTCCATGCTGATGCATCGCAGGCTGTGCGATGTATTGGCTTTAACTATAGGAAAATGGTAGCATTCGCCATATAAGACGCACTGCCATTTCCCCCACTTCTCGGGGAAAAAAGTACGCCTTATATGGCGAAAAATGCTGCAAAAGTGAACTGCATATATATTTTTGTTTTTCACAGAAATAGGCCACTAAAAGCTTTTTCCGCAAATAACTTCAACAGTGAACTGCTTATATATCTTTCTTGTAGTACAGAAATACGTCACTAAACGCTTTTAAACCCAAATAACTGCACAAGGGAACTGCGTATATACATATTTTTGTAATGAAATAGGCCACTAATTGCTTCTACTGCAACTAACAACAACAGTGAACTGCGTATATATTTTTCTTGTGGAATAGGAATTTCAATAAACGCTTTTAACCCCAAATAACTGCAGAAGTGAACTGCGTATATATTTTTCTATTTGTAATGAAATAGGCCACTAAACGCTTTTACCACAAATAACGGCTACAGTGAACTGCGTATATACTTTTTCTTGTAGTACAGAAATACGTCACTAAACCCTTTTAACCCCAAATAACTGCATTGAACTGCATATAAATATTTTTTATAGTACAGAAATATATCCCTAAACGATTTTAACCCCAAAAAACTGCAGAAGTGAACTGTGTATATATTTTTCTTTTTGTAATGATATACGCCACTAAACACTTTTACTGCAAATATCGACAATAGTGAACTGTGCATATATTTTTCTTGTAGCACAGAAATAAGTCACTAAACGCTTTTATCCCCAAATAACTGCAGAAGTGAACTGTGTATATATTTTTCTTGTAGTACAGAAATACGTCACTATATGCTTTCAGCACATATAGCTGCAGAAGTGAACTGCGTATATATTTTTCTTTTTTTATGAACTAGGCCACCGAACACTTATATGCCACCAAATTGGATATATATTTTTCCTGCAGTACAGAAATACCTAACTAAACGCTTTTAGCCCCAAATAACTGCAGAAGTGAACTGTGTATATATTTTTCTTGCAGTACAGAAATATGTCAGTAAACGCTTTCACCACATATAGCTGCAGAAGTGAACTGCGTGTATATTTTTCTTTTTGCACAGAAATAGGCCACTAAACCATTTTTCCGCAAATAACAGCAACAGTGAACTGCGTATATATTTCTCTTGTAGTACAGAAATACATCAGTAAATGCTTTTAACCCGAAATAAATGCAGAAGTGAACTGCATTTATATTTTTCTTTTGTAATGAAATAAGCCACTAAACACTTTTACCGCAAATAACATCAACAGTGAACTGCGTATATATTTTACTTGTAGTACAGAAATACGTCACTTAGCGCTTTAACCCCAAATAACTGCAGAAGTGAAAGAGGTATATATTTTTCTATTTGTAATGAAATAGGCCACTAAACCCTTTCTCCACAAATAACGGCAACCGTGAACTGCGTATATATTTTTCTTGTGAAACAGAAATTTCACTAAACGCTTTAACCCCAAATAACTGCAGAAGGGAACTGTGTATATATTTTTCTTTTTGTAATGAAATGGGCCACTAAACGCTTTTACCGCAAATAACGGCAACAGTGAACTGCGTATATATTTTTCTTGTAGTATAGAAATGCATCACTAAACGCTTTTA
Organism: Bufotes viridis; assembly: GCA_033119425.1. Lineage (NCBI taxonomy): Eukaryota > Metazoa > Chordata > Amphibia > Anura > Bufonidae > Bufotes > Bufotes viridis. The sequence goes on along the minus strand of JAKVIS010000942.1, from coordinate 17,639 downwards.
ACCCCAAATAACTGCAGAAGGGACCTACGTATATATTTTTTATTTGTAATGAAATAGGCCACTAAACGCTTTTACTGCAAATAACAGCAACAGTGAACTGTGTATATACTTTTCTTGTAGTACAGAAATACGTCACTAAACCCTTTTAACCCCAAATAACTGCAGAAGTGAACTGCGTATATATTTTTCTATTTGTAATGAAATAGGCCACTAAACGCTTTTACCACAAATAACGGCAACAGTGAACTGCATATATACTTTTCATGTAGTACAGAAATATGTCACTAAACCCTTTTAACCCCAAATAACTGCAGAAGTGAACTGCGTATATATTTTCTATTTGTAATGAAATAGGCCACTAAACGCTTTTACCACAAATAACGGCAACAGTGAACTGCATATATACTTTTCATGTAGTACAGAAATATGTCACTAAACGCTTTTAACCCCAAATAACTGCAGAAGGGACCTACGTATATATTTTCTATTTGAAATGAAATAGGCCACTAAACGCTTTTACTGCAAATAACAGCAACAGTGAACTGTGTATATACTTTTCTTGTAGTACAGAAATACGTCACTAAACCCTTTTAACCCCAAATAACTGCAGAAGTGAACTGCGTATACATTTTTCTTTTGTAATGAAAAAGGCCATTAAACGCTTTTACCACAAATAACGGCAACAGTGAACTGCATATATACTTTTCTTGTAGTACAGAAATATGTCACTAAACCCATTTAACCCCAAATAATTGCAGAAGTGAACTGCGTGCTCACATTTTTATTTTGTAATGAAATAGGCCATTAAACACTTTTAACACAAATAATGGCAACAGTGAACTGCGTATATACTTTTCTTGTAGTAGAGAAATATGTCACTAAACCCTTTTAACCCCAAATAACTGCAGAAGTGAACTGCGTATACATTTTTCTTTTGCAATGAAATAGGCGATTAAACACTTTTACCGCAAATAACGGCAACAGTTAACTGCGTATATATTTTCTTCTAGAACAGAAATACGTCACTAAACGCTTTTAACCCAAAATAACTGCAGAAGTGTAGTACGTATATAGTTTTCTTTTGTATTGAATTAGAACACTAAACGCTTTTACCGCAAATAACAGCAACAGTGAACTGCGTATGTATTTTTCTTGCAGTACAGAAATACATCACTAAATGCTTTAATCCCCACTAACTGCATAAGTGAACTGCGTATATACTTTTCTTGTAGTACAGAAATATGTCACCAAACGCTTTCACTACATATAGCTGCAGAAGTGTACTGGGTATATAGTTTTGTTTTTTGTACTGAAATAGGCCACTAAACCCTTTTACCACAAAAAATTGCAACAGTGAACTGCGTATATATTTTTCTTTTAGTACAGAAATACGTCACTAAACACTCTCAGCACATATAGCTGCAGAAGTGAACTGCGTTTATATTTTTCGCTCTGTAATGAAGTAGGCCACTAAACGCTTTTACTGAAAATAACGGCAACAGTGAACTGCGATATATTTTTCTTGCAAACAGAAATACATCACAAAACGCTTTTAGTCCCAAATAACTGCGGAAGCGAACTGCGTATATATTTTTCTTGTCGTACAGAAATACGTTACTAAACGTTTTCACCACATATAGCTGCAGAAGTTAACTGCGTATATATTTTTGTTTTTGTACTGAAATAAGCCACTAAACACTTTTACCGCAAATAACGGCAACAGTGAACTGTGTATATATTTTTCTTGTAGTACAGAAATACATCACTACACACTTTTAACCCCAAATAACTGCGACAGTGAACTGAGTATATATTTTCTTTTAGTATTGAAATACGCCACTAAAAGCTTTCACCACATATAACTGCAGAAGTGAACCGCGCATATAATATATATTTTTATTTTTCCACAGATATAAGCCACTAAAGGCTTTTCAACATAGCACTTGCACCCCAAGAACAAATTGCTGGAATGACAGAGCTGTATAATGGCTATTTGGATCCCCAAATTCTCTTTCCCTGCACTTGTAATTCGCTTTTCTAGCACTGTCCCTAGCGCCTTCTGACGTCTCTTGTCAGATTCCTTCCTATCATTTCCTGCACTTATAAATCATTTTTTCAGTTTTTTTTCACAATTAGTATTTTCCAATTGCTGTCCCTAGCGCCTTCTCACGTCTGTCCCTGCACTCAGAACGCTGGAAAATGGCAGAATCTAAAATGGCTGCCGCATTTATAGGGCTGTGACATCACAGGGCTGGCTGGCTGCTGATTGGCTGCATGCATGCATGTCAATCTTGGTGATCCCACCTTCCCCAAGTTCCTTGCCCCATGTCCTCAGTCCTCACACCTGTGGCCTCCATTTTAGGAAAAATTGCGATTCGCTACCACGAGCGCGGGAAATTCGCTTCAATGCAAATCAAATTTTTCCTGAAATTCGGATCGAATTCCACTTCGTCTGATTCGATTCGCTTATCTCTAAAAATAACCTATTCATTCATGAGACTTGCAGTTATGAAAAGTTCAATATCTGATCGGAGGTAGTTTGACACCCCACAAAAGGCAGATCAGTGATCACCTGTCATTGGACCTACACAGTGCCGCCCAGTGTTTCATAGATGGAGCTGGTTATTCACTTTAGTGGAAGCAGTACTGCAGTAATCAACTCTATCTACTACACAATGGATGGAGCTATGTAGTTCTGATGCATATTTTCTATGCCAGAGCTGATCCATGCGGTCTGGGGTGTCAGACCAGCTTATCGGGTGGAGTGTGGAGTATCAGACCCTCCAATCAGATATTGGTGGCCTGCCCTGAGGATAGGCCATCAATATAAAAATCCTTAATCTGCCCACATTACATTGAAAGGCCAGGTTTACCCATTCTTGTTGTCAGGGCATGCAGTCAGAGAACCATCTACCAGGGTCACACAATTTTGAAAGTAAGAGGTTATTGGCCACCAGTGATTAAATGTTAACAGCTGTAACACCCCACATCGCTGTTTGGGTCAGAAAATTTGTTATGACAGGTGAGTGACATTTATTACAAATTAGACAACCCATGTAAATTTGTCCAAAAATAATATACATAAATTGCTCACATAATCATTTGTTTGTTATTTATAAGACAAAATATTCTCCAGCACTATATATGGCTTGTCACAATTCATTTTAGTTCCTGTCTTCAATAAGACTCCACTCTGTTTTTGGAGTCTGGGAGTAAACCCAGGCAAACACAGGGTGAACAAATAATCTCCATGGAATTGTGGCATTTGGTTGGATAGCAACCTAGGACCCCAGTACTGCAAGAGAACAGTGCTAACCATTAGTGTTGATCGCGAATATTCTAATCGCAAATTTTTATCGCGAATATCGGCACTCGAGAATTCACGAAATCTACAATATAGTGCTATATATTCGTATTCGCAAATATTCTAGTTTTTTCATCAGAACTAGTACTTTTGCTTGTGGGCCAATGATAAGGCTGCAATATCTTAGCAACATCCCCAGCAACCAATATGAAATTTGCCTACCCCTTTACTATATAAGAAACTCCCCAGCAGCCATTTTCTGCTGTTTTTTGCAGTTCTGAGAGAGAGAGAGAGAGAGAGAGAGAGAGAGAGAGAGCAGTGTCATTGCTGTGCTCTGATAATTAACTCATATATATAATACAGATAGGTAGGGGAGATAGTCAGTGTAGGTTAGATAGTGATATAGTTTAGCTGATAGGTTCCAGTGCAGGGTGTTAGGTAGTGTGATAGGAATTAATGTGCTGTGATAGGTAGAGTTAAGCTGACACCTGGATTTTCAGGTTCGACAAGTTTGGCCAAACTTGACCCCGAACCCCATTAAAGTCAATGTGGACCCAAACTTTGGACACTAAAAGGCTGTAAAATAGCCCTGGAAAGGACTAGAGGGCTAAAAAAAGGCATCAAAATGTAGACAAATCCCTGCAAACAAATGTGGATAGGGAAATTACTTAATATATTATACTTAATAATATATTTTATACTTAATAATAAAATAAAATAAATAAAAATTAACCAATATCAATTGGAGGTGGAATATGGGATTGGAGTGGCGTCAGGTGGGATGCTATGGGAGTTTAAGTTCTTATCACAGCCAAAAAGGATTCATGTCTACCTGCAGTGCCACAGGCCTCATTCACAGACTCAAGGCCATGGCAACCATACATGGGAGTTGAAGTTCACATCACAGCGAAGAAGGATTCATGTCTGCCTGCAGGCCACAGGCGTCATTTAAACATTCAGGCCCACGGGACCCACAAAGAGGAGAGTTAAAATCACGCCAAGACAGTATTGATTTCACACAGCAATGCTACAGGCCTCATTCACAGATTCAGACCCATGGCACCCACAAAGAGGAGAGTTACAATCATGCCAAAACAGTATTGATTTAACCCAGTAGTGCCACAGTCCTCATTCACTAATTCAGGACCATGGCACCCGCAAAGAGGAGAGCAGCAAGTGATTAAATGAAATATAGGCCCCTGACAACCAGACAATGTAGAGGTCATTTGACAGTAAAAGAGTATAATACCTCCTAACAATACAGCAGGCGATTAAACAAAATATAGGCCACTGACAACCAGACAATGTAGAGGTCATTTGACAGTATAAAGAGGATAATGTCACCCACCAAAGCAACAGGTGATTATCTGAAATGTAGGCCCCGGTACCCAGACAGATGAGAGAGGTCCCATAGCAGAAAATCAGGCTTCATATCACCCAGCAATGGAAAGGAAAAGGCCACTTTCAGTTATTTAGGCCCCAGCAGCCAAAGCAGCAGGCGATTAACAGACTTTTTAGGCCCCTGGCACCCAGAAAGAGGAGAGGTTCATTCAACTTGAGGTTGCCCCCAAAATAATGGTACTATTAAAAAAAGAGGATTCAATAAAAAAGTGCCCTGGAGTACAAGAATGTATAGTTGAGGGCGAGGCATTTATAAATGTCTACTCTGCACAAGGAATGGACAGGTCCTGTGGGATCCATGCCTGGTTCATTCTTATAAACGCCAGCTTGTCCACGCTTGCTGTCGACAGGCGGCTGCGCTTGTCTGTAATGACGCACCCTGCCGTGCTAAATACACGTTCAGACAATACACTGGCCGCAGGGCAGGCCAGCACCTCCAAGGCATAAAGGGCAAGCTCTGGCCATGTGGACAATTTGGAGAAGATGAATGGGACAGAACCACGAGTCAGTACGTGGAGGCCACCATGTTGTTGAAATGCTGCCTCCTGCTAACACATTCCGGATCAGCTGGTGGTCCAGTTCGCTGTGGCGCGGTGACAAAACTTTTCCACATCTCGGCCATGCTAACCCTGCCTTCAGAGGAGCTGGCCGTGACACAGCTGCATTGGCGACCTCTTGCTCCTCCTCTGCCTTCGCCTTGTGCTTCCACTTGTCCCCCGAGTCAGTTGGGAATGCTCTCCGGAGCGCGCCTACCAGCGTGCGCTTGTACTCACGCATCTTCCTATCACGCTCCAGTGCAGGAATTAAGGTGGGCATGTTGTCTTTGTACCGGGAATCAAGCAGGGTGGCCACCCAGTAGTCAGCACACGTTAAAATGTGGGCAACTCTGCTGTCGTTGCACAGGCACTGCAGCATGTAGTCGCTCATGTGTGCCAGGCTGCCCAGAGGAAAGGACAATCTGTCCTCTGTGGGAGGCGTATCATCATCATCCTCCGAATCCCCACAGCCACGCACCAGTGATGGGCCCCAGCTGCGTTGGGTGCCACCACGCTATGAACATGCTTCATCCTCATCCTCCTCCTCCTCATGCTCCAGTAGTGGGCCCTGGCTGGCCAAATTTGTAGCTGGCCTCTGCTGTTGCAAAAAAACTCACTCTGAGCCACTTCTAAAAGACTGGCATGAAAGTGTTAGAAATTACGCCTCTTCCTCCTCCTCCTCCTGGGCCACACCATCTTCCATCATTGCCTTAAGTGTTTTCTCAAGGAGAAATAGAAGAGGTATTGTAACTCTGTTAACGAGCGCCATTGCCACTGGCCATGTTGGTGGAGTACTCAAGACAGCGCAACAAGGCACACAGGTCTCGCATGGAGGCCCAGTCATTGGTGATGAAGTGGTGCTGTTCCGCAGTGTGACCCACCCGTTCGTGCTGCAGCTGAAACTCCACTTTGGCCTGCTGCTGCTCACACAGTCTCTACAGCATGTGCAAGGTGGAGTTCCACCTGGTGGGTATGTCGCATATGAGGCGGTGAGCGGGAAGGCCGAAGTTGCGCTGTAGTGCAGACAGGCGAGCAGCGGCAGGATGAGAACTCTGGAAGCAGCTCTGACATGACGGGGTAGTTGTGAATTAATTTCTGCACCACCAAATTCAGCACATGCGCCAGGCAAGAGATGTGCGTCAAACCGGCTAGTTCCAGAGCTGCAACGAGATTTCGCCCATTATCGCACACCACCAGGCCTGTCTTGAGGCTCACCGGCAGCAACCACTTATCAGTCTGCTGTTCTATGCCCCTCCAAAGCTCCTGTGCAGTGTGGGGTTTGTCACCCAAACACATGAGTTTTAAAATCGCCTGCTGACGCTTACCCCGTGCTGTGCTGGAAGTTGGGGATGAGGTTCTTTCGATGACCGGATGTGGGGTGGTAGAAGAGGAGTAGGAGGAGGATGAAGCAACAGGAGGCAACAAATAATGCCCTGTGATCCTCGGTGGTGGAAGGACATGTGCCAAACCGTTATCCGCCTCGGGCCCAGCCACCACTACGTTTAACCAGTGTGCAGTTAGGAGATATAGCGACCCTGGCCGTGCTTACTGGTCCATGTATCTGTGGTTATGTGGACCCTGCCACAGATGGTGTTACGCAGCGCACACTTGATTTTATCCTCCACTCAGTTGTGCAGGGAAGGGACGGCGTGCCTGGAAAAGTAGTGGCGGCTGGGAACAACATACTGTGGGACAGCCACCGCCATCAGCTGTTTGAAACAGTCCGTCTCCACCAGACGGAATGACAGCATTTCAAAGGCCTGTCATTTTGAAATGCTGGCATTCAGGGCCAGGGCTCGAGGGTGGGTAGGTGGGTATTTCCTCCTTCTCTCCAATGTTTGGGAGATGGACAGCTGAATGCTGCCGTGTGACATGGTGGAGATGCTTGGTGTTGGTGTAGTATGTGGTGGTGTTGGTGGAACATCCTCTGTTTGCTGGTTGCCAGGTACCACAGTGACACCAGAGGTGGAGGGAGAGGTCGAGCCAGCAGCAGAAGAGGGAGCAGGAGGAGCATGAGAGAGTTCCTTGTTTTTAAGGTGTTTACTCCATTGCAGTTCATGCTTTGCATGTAGATGCCTGGTCATGCAGGTTGTGCTCAGGTGAAGAACGCTTATGCCTCGCTTCAGGCTCTGATGGCACAACATGCAAACCACTCGTGTCTTGTCTTCAGGACATTGTGTGAAGACCTGTCTCGCCAATGAACTCCTTGGAGCAGGACTCGGTGTGCTCGGTGCCTGGGTGCGGTGTACAGTAGCAGGCGCACTGTCTCTGGAATGGCCGCTGCGTTTTGCACCCTGCTCCTCTTTGCAGTGTTGTTGCCTCTATGCGACCACCGCCTCTTCCTCAGAACTGCACGCCTCACTAGCACGACCGCCAGTCCAGTCTGGGTCTACAACTCATCATCCTCCACATCATCTTCCACCCATTCATGACCCTTGCTCCTCCTCTCCGGTCTGCACATTGCAGAAAGCCACAGCAGTTGGCACCTGTGTTTCGTCATCATGAGAGACGCTTTGTGGCGGTATTACCATATCCTCATCCTGCAACAAAAGTGGTTGATCATCAGTGCATTTAAGGTATTCCTCTTCTGGGGCAGGGCTAGGTGGATGGGCCGGGCAAACCCTGCCAACATAGTCATTAAAAAGCATGAGACTTTCCTGCATGATTTGGGGCTCTGACTGCTTGACTGATTTGCAAGGGGTTGAGGTGGAAGACTGATGGGCATGGGCTGCAGGTGTCAACTCTGAGCTTTCTGCAGAGGACTGGGTGTTATATACTGTGAAGGAACTGGAGGCACTGTCAGCCACCCAATCTACTATTGCCTGTACATGTTCTGGCTTCACCATCCGTAGAGTGGCATTTGGGCCTATCAAATAACGCTGCAGATTCTGTCGCCTACTCGCACTCAGAGGAAGGTGTTTGACTTGGAGCGTAAGTTGGCGCTGAACGGCCCCGTCCTCTCCCAGCAACAGGAGCTCCACCAACACCACCACGACTATGCCCACGTCCCTTTTTTGATGTTCTCCTCATTATTTGCGTTCACCCACCAAGCTGAAGGATTGGTCTTTCTCCGGGGTCAATTTACCTGCCACCCACTAGTCGACAATCACGTTCGCTAAAGCAGTGCCCGTGTCATAAAAATGCTCTGTGGACCTAGAATAATGTTTTTTGTGCCCAAAATCCCCTGGTACGCTGTATGTACAAGTGGTTTGTGGAACAAGAACAAGTATGTAAATTTTAATTAGTTATTTATACGCCGGATGCACAACAGTTTTTTTGGCCTAAAAAACTGTTTTTTTCAATAAAACCCCAAAATGCAGTTTTTAACTGCTATACATTAAAAGTAGATATTTATACTATGTATGGACACCAGATTTGGGGGACCCAGAACACGGATTTGGTCACCAAAATTCACAAATGCAGTATTTGACTGCTATAAATTGGAAATAATTATTTAAAACGACGGATGCACAACTGCTTTTTCGGCCTAAAACACGGCTTTTTTCAATAAAACCCCTAAATGCAGTTTTTAACTGTTGTACATTAAAAGTAGATATTTATACTATGTATGGACACCAGATTTGGGGACCCAGAACATGGATTTGGTCACCAAAATTCACAAATGCAGTATTTGACTGCTATAAATTGTAAATAATTATTTAAACGACAGATGCACAACAGCTTTTTTCAATAAATCCCCAAAATGCATTTTTTCACTTCTGTAACATTAAATTAGATATTTATACCGTGTATGTACAACTGCTTTGTGAAGCAAGAATATTGCTTTTTTCCCACAAAAAAGAATAATTCACTATTTCTCTCCTGTAATGTGAAATCGGTATTTAAGCAGTGTATTTCAAGATGCTCTGTGGATCAGGATTACCATTTTTTTGTCAAAAAACATACACTCATGCTGTATTTCACAGTAGCAATGTAAAATTGGTGGTTGGAATGGGTATTTCAAAAACAAAGAAGCACTATTTACCTGCCGAAATATAAAATATGTCGTTGGACGGTGTATGCAGAACTGTTTTGTGGACAAGGAATACGGTTTTTCCCCCAAAATTACACGGATTCTCTATTTCACCGCAGCAATGTCAAATATATATTTTGGCGGTGTAAAATCGGCTTGGTGGATCAGGATGACCACTTTTTTTTAACTAAAATACACTGATGCACTATTTTATAGCTGAAATGGAATATACGGTTTAGTGCATTGTATACACAAGTGCTTTGTGCCACCACAGATCCCAGGCTAGACAAATGGACTATGTCACCCCTTAAACATACAAAAGGCAATATAGGGGACTTGAGCAGCCAGAAAAAAAAGGTTTTTTTCCTTCACTGAGCTACAAAATAGGATTAGGCTGGTGTCCCTGGCTGGCTGGCTCACATGCAGTACACTGCAGTGGCTAATATGGCCTCTGAGCACCACCTCAGTAACAGATGGATCACAAAAAAAGATTTCCCTTGTAGTCGCTGGGTACAGAAATGTTGGATTGCTGAAGCTCCCTCCCTCTCTATTTGCTGTATCTTGTGGATTAAAGTAGCACAGGTTCTTCTGATTTCTGCCCTATTCTGTCCCTGATCGCAGCACCGACATCCTCTCCCTAAGCTCAAATCAGCAGAGTGACGTGTGGCAGTACTTGACTCCAGCTTATAAAGAGGCTGGGTCACTGAAAGGGATTTTTAACCTTGCTATTAGATATATATTATATCAGGCACTGCCACTTGTATAGATCACTGCCACTTGTTACAAGACAGGTCATTTCCTCAGAAGACACATCCCCCAGAGGGCTCTCAATTCCTGTATGCGAGCCCACCCCAGCAGACATTGAGACTACAATAGATGACACACAGTTATCACTTGGAAATACAATGGATAGCAGGATCCTCATGTACATGACAGCAAGCTGTAACGAGTTTAACTTGTTAGCATCTAGACTACCATTGTAATATGTTAAATACCCTTTCATGTATTGTATATGGCAGATACCAGTATTGTTTACCGACTTCCCTAAATTAACCTGTCATCTGCTGAACTCAAGTTGGTATTTCCACCCCCAATGTCCTATAAATACATGTACTATGAAATAAAGACTTCAGATCTTAACTGTCCAAGATTGAGTTCTGGATTGTTATTATCTCCCAGCTGGAGGAAAGACTATTCACTGAAGGGGAAAATTTACCGGTGGAGGTCTGATGCCTCATTGTATGACCATCTCATAACCACCACAAATTGGAAAGAGCTATCAGTCACATGCTGCACTCAGTTAATCACAGCCATGCCATTAGTAGGCATGGCTGTTATGGCTTCTTATGACAAGAAGTAAAACGCTTGCTCATTGGCTGCTGTGCAGCCCTTCAAAAGCGGGAAGAAATCGCTTAACAACTGACCCGAACCCGAACTTTTTTGAAAATGTTCGGTTCGGGTCCATGTCCCGAACACCCTAGAACTCGTACGAACCCAAACTATACAGGGTTCGCTCAACTCTAGTTATAGGGATTAGTGTCTTTGTTAGACACAGTGCTGTGATGTCACAACAACACTTAGTGCACCAATCAGTAATATCTACTTAGACCTGATAAAATGTGAAGTTGCACGTATTGCGCCAAAAAATGTGAATCATTAGTGCCGATTTGAGCAATTGCAAAAGTAATGACTTGAGATTTTATTGCAAATATTGTGCGAAAAATTTGTAAAATATCGCTTAAACGAATATTGCCTATGCCGCTCATCACTACTAGCCATTGAACTACATCGCTGTCCAGTATATTGCATTGTGAGATCTAGGCTGTATTTTCATGTTTACCCTTGATTGCCACAGATCTATGTCAAGTACAGGTGTAGCGCATCAAAAAATATTATATTATTATATAACAAAAATATTAGAATTATTTAAATTACACCATTGTACTTCACTTGTACTTGTTGTAGATTCACATCAAATTGCAGTAAGCTGCATTAACAGTAATGCCCTGTGGCTGCAATGTAAAAACTGAGCCTTAAAGGGGTTATCCCATTAAGGCCTCATGCACACAACAATATTTTTTTGCGGTCCGCAAAACAGGGTTCCGTTGTTCCGTGATCCGTGTCAGTTTTTGCTTCCGTTGTGTTTCCGTGTGTCTTCCGTTTTTTTTAGCGGACATGACCCAAAAGATTTTACCAAAAGACAGGCTGACAATTTTTGCCAAGTGCCTGCCAAGGGATCCGCAAATAAAATGCGGAACGCGGATGATACACGGATGGCCATCCGCATTTTTCATGGTCCCATTGACTTGAATGGGTCTGTGAACCGCTTTTCACGGACAAGAATAGGACAGGTTATATTTTTTGACGGACTGGAATCACGGACCACGGACGCGGAGGACAAACGGTGCATTTGTCGAGTTTTCCACGGACCCATTGAAAACCAATGGGTTCCGCAGAAAACCACGAAAACGACACAAAGGACACGGAATCAAACAACGGTCGTGTACATGAGGCCTAAGGCAGAGGTGTGCAACCTGCGACCCAGGCCAAAAACATGCTTGTCTGTGCCTGGTGGCTGTTCATATAAATCTTCCATTTCAGAGAGAAGAGAAGTGACACTCCATGAGAAAGCAAGAAAAGGTAATCAATGCACTGTGTGGCCATAGAGAAGCAGACTCAAATAAACTACAATGGAGAGAGAAGCATGCATGATCTCTTCTATTCTGGAGTGTGAATGGAGTAGAAGAGGACCACCATTCTCCAGATAGGTGGGACTTCTGGAAGTTGAACTGGCACCTATCAGACATTTATGGAATATACATTTGATATGCCATAAATATCATAAATGAGATTATACCTTTAAATTTTGTTGTGGCCCTAGGGATTGGTTCAGTATCTCTTAGGTCAGAAAAGTTGTACAGGCTCTGCATTAAGACAACTTATCCTCAATCTACAGGATAGAAAATAAATTGTCTTAATGGAATAAATCCTTTAAAATTTTATTAATGAATATGTCATTTCTAATAAGGCAGTATAAACTAGTGCAATATGCTTATTGTGGTGTCCAACTGTAATCTTATGGCTTTCTATTTGCATATAAGGGATTAAAAACACTGAAAAACCACTCAATACTTGCTATTTCTAGCAATAAAAGCCAGTGACATTGTGACTCTGATATGTTGTTATGGTAGAATAACAATCTGCAGACCTTTATATAATTATTTCTAAATCAAAGGTACAAATGCATGAAGGGAAAAGTGAAATTGGTTTTCCATACAAATATTTTCATTTGGCAATTGTTGAAATGCAGAAAATAAAAGTCTTGTGTGTCTCTTTCTCCTGTGACCTTGTAACATTTAACCTGTGAGCTAAAAGGCAGGAACAGAATAAAAAATGTTTTTCCCATTACCGACCATCACACCTTGCACATTTTTTTACATAAACCACAGACTCCATCTCAATATGTAATGCCTCATTTGCACAATATCCTAGGTTGTGCTATTTTGGGTTTTGCTTTAGTCAGCATAAGGCATAATGGACTCAGAACCAGTAAAAAAGCATTTCCAACTAAACAAAAGATTAGCAAACTGAGTTTGTAAATGAGACTGCATTTCACATTTACTTCTGTAGATGCCAAAAATGATCTAGTTTCAACCTCAACCTTTGCTGAAGAGGCAGATTTGTTTCATTTACTATGTTTTTTTTTCTATAACAATGGATGGCGTTGAATATATGTTTATAATTCTTCACTTCAACTGGTCAAGTTTCAGTTTACTTTCATACAGCAATAGAAATCCACTTAAAAGACTGAGAGAGATACATGTAGGACAAGCTGCAAGGCTATTAAAATGCAAAGGGGAAAAGGTCTTTCCCTCATAGTGGTTACAATGTAATTAGGTGTACATGGAATAGAAATACAAAATGAATATTTGGCATTTAATGAAGCACCCAGTTTCGTTGTACTACCACTTACTGGAAGGCTGCACTGAAAAAGCTAGAATTCATTTAGAAAACAAGTTCTCTTTCTAAAAATTGAGTTTGAACCCTCAAAAAGGGGATAGAAGCTGCAGAGTGCAAGCATTACATGTAGTTCATATTTGCATCTGCAGAAGCTAACTAACTGCCATTATTTGACTCTAATATGACGCCTTTATATTGAATGGCCTGTAGTCTTTGTCATTTCCTTTGCTTATCTTGATCTAGTAGAGTTGAATATAATATGTTGTTCTCTTCTAGTCCTCATAACAATTCATGGACATCATTAAGGGGCTCCTGTTTGTATCAACTCATTGTCTTCCCAATCATACCTGTAGTGACATGCTATCAGTTAGTAGTGATGAGCGGGAGGTGCCATATTCGATGTCGCGATATTTCGCGAATATTCGATTGAATATTCATCATATATTCGTCGAAATTGAATATTCGTCATTATTCCATATATTGCGAATGTTACGCGAATTTATATTCGCATCACGAATTTAACTTAGAGCTGAGTTCCTAATGGTTGTAACCTTGTATTGCTAGAATTGACGAAGATAACGAATATCACGAATATAGCACTATATTCTCAATCTTCGTTATATTCTAGAAAGCCAACCATTAGGAACTCAGCTCTAAGTTTCATTCGCGGCTGAACATATAATTGCATTGCGAATTGATCTTAGAGCTAAGTTCCTAATGGTTGTATTGCTAGAATATAACGAAGATGACGGATATCACGAATTTACGAATATAGCACTATATTCTCAATCTTCGTTATATTCTAGCAACAACCATTAGGAACTCAGCTCTAAGTTTCATTCGTAATGCGAACATATACTATATTAAACTTGGAGCTGGGTTCCTAATGGTTGGCTTGCTAGAATTGAGGAAGATCACGTCATATTTGTTAGTTCTAGATAGCCATAGCCAAACAATAGTGAAGTAAGTTGCATATACCCCAATGCAAGAATATTACTTTGCCTACTTTTTTAAATACATGTCGCTCTTAAAGGGGTGGTCACTCTTAAAGGGGCGGTCACTCTTAAAGGGCAGCCGGGTCATCAGCTAGGAGATGGCCAAAAAGCACTGTAAAGGGATGCAGAAAATGGAGGAGCTACTTTCCCAACTCACAATGTTGCCATAGAGGCCATTTTTTATTTTGTTATTAAATCGTTTTTTCTGAGTTATAACAGCGTGATTTCATTTTCTTATAATGTTATGTTATGGTGTAATTCTTACTGATAACTTTATTGTAAGACCCCTTTAGTCCAGTGAGGCAAAGCTATGTGTAGGCCTTGAACTACAATGGAAACTTACCATCTACCTGCTGCTGCTGTTGTCCTAATTTTAGAGAGTTCTGTGTAGGCCTTATACTCCACTATTACCAATAAGGCCCCTTTCACACAGGCGTGATTTCCGCATGGGTGCAATGCGTGAGGTGGATGCATTGCACCCGCACTGAATCCTGACCCATTCATTTCTATGGGGCTATTCACATGAGCGGGGATTTTCACGCATCACTTCTGCATTGCGTGAAAATCACAGCATGCTCTATACTGTGCGTTTTTCACACAAGGCAGGCCCCATAGAAGTGAATGGGGCTGCGGGAAAATTGCAAGCATCCGCAATCAAGTGCGGATGCAGTGCGATTTTCCTGCAAGGTTGCTAAGAGACGGGACCCGATCTTTATTATTTTCCCTTATAACATGGTTATAAGGGAAAATAATAGCATTCTCACTACAGAATGCTTAGTAAAATGTGGATTAGGGGTTAAAAATAAAAAAATAACTCACCTTGTCCACTTGATCGCGTAGTTGCCGATCTCTTCTCTATTCTTCAAGCATTAGCTGCCGTCTTAAGGACCTGTGATGATGTCACATCACATGGTCCAATCACATGGTCCTTTAGCCGACAGCTAATGAATAAAGAAGAGATCGCAACTACACGATCAAGTGGATATGGTGAGTTAATTTTTTTATTTTTAACCCCTCCATCCACATTTTACTAAGCATTCTGTATTGAGAATGCTATTATTTTCCTTATAACCATGTTATAAGGGAAAATAATAAAATCTACAGAGTACTCAACTCGAAACCGGACTTCAGTGATGAAGTCCAGGTTCGGTCTGGGTACCAAACATGCCGATTTTTCCCACTAAAATGGGAAAATGCTTTGCACTCGCGTGGAAAAATCGCGCATTTTCCTGCAACGCACCCGCCTCTTACATGATGCCAGTGTGAAAGAGGCCTAACTGCTGCAATTGTCCTGACCACTATAGGTTCTGCATGGGCCTTATATTCCACAATTAACAAAGACTGCTGCTATTATCCATTCCTCACCAGTCCACTATGAGTTCTGTGTAGGCCTTATACTACCCAATTTCCATGTACCTGCGGCTGCTGTGTCATGATACTGATAAGTTTCTGCTGGAAAAAATTTGCCTTAATGTAACCAGAGTTGTTAAAATAAAACAGAAAAACAAAAATGATTTAAAACCAAACCAAACTTTATAAATAAAATATAAAAAAATTGTTTAAACAAACATAAAATAAAAAAATAAATAAAACTAAGGCACAGCTTTCAGTTGATCATGCTGGTTGAGCAGCTCCGCTATGGCCTTCTGATGCCACTCCTCCATGGCCTTCATTTCTTCATTATACCTGAAAGGTTCTATTACTGAGCCATTTTGTATGGGCTTTTTTAAATTCATCTATACATTAGTGTGGGAGTGGACTTTGGACTGTAGTGTAGCTGTAATATGTTTATATTGCAGTCCAAGGTCTATATGCATTAGTATACGAGGGAGAAACTATTTTGCTGACATGTAGCTTTGACTCTAAAGATAAGATAACAAATGTGTAGCTAAAGACTCGTGTCTCTCTATCATTGGTTTTCTTAAAGATCATGTCATTGGACTACAACTATATATCTCTCATGTACGTAATAAAGGCTCAGAGTGGCATTGCATAACAGAATCGTATCATGTGTCAATGCTGCTCTCCTAGCGCTAGATAAGAATCAAATCAAGCTGAATACCGAAGTCTAGTACCAGGGGTACCAACTACCAATAAGAGGGGAAGAAATAAATATTCCTAACAATCTGGGGGCTCTGTCCGGGATCGAGAAGGTCATCCTCGGGTCTGGTGAGAAGAGACCCCAATTTTGTCCTCTGGCCGATCCGAGGGCACTGGCCACGTCTCGGAGTAAGTACAGAGTTTTGTATCCGGGATACATAGACAGACTCAGGGAGTCTGTTAGTTAGTGCTTGGAGCACTACATATAGAATTGTGTCAGGGACACATAAGATACAACTCAGGGAGTTGTACACAGCTCAGGGAGCTGTCAAGATAGAGTACTCAGGGAGTACCCAGTATTGTGTCAGGGACACATAAGATACAACTCAGGGAGTTGTACACAGCTCAGGGAGCTGTCAGATTAGGTACTCAGGAAAGTCCAGTAACAAGGAAAGTGTATTTCAGAGGGCTTGATTTCACAGAAGGTTTCACAGCTTGATTTGATTCTTAATAAGATAATTGTAGAAGTTTTGCATGATAAGTTGTTTGATAATTATTGAAGTTTTGCATGATAAGTTGTTTGATAATTGTAGAAGTTTTGCATGATAAGTTGTTTTGTTTAACATACTTATATAAGGGGAAGTGACAGGCTGGGTGGTAAGTGTACAGCTGTCGTCCCAAGACTAACATTCTGTTTTGTTTTTGCTATTACTGTTTTGAATTCTTTTTGTAAGAAAATAAGTTTTGATAATGAGTAGTCAAAAATCTAAGACAGAATGCCCTAAACCAGAACCAGGAGAAACATGTAAATAATATGTTTGCCCCAGTCATTATTATCTTGTTAACCCAAGGGTAGATAATTTGGCAGGATGGACAGAGGCAATGGAGCGGTAGACCCCTTTCCCAGGGAAGGAGATAATAGCATATATCACATGGACATGGTCAAGGGTCTATGCTTAGGCGACACTGCCGCCTGGCCATATTTTGAACCTGACCCTTCATGGGATATGTATTATATGCAGAAAGGAGGAGAACAATGGCTAGAGATAGCTCCTCACTGGTATGACCCCAACATGTGACAAAAGGTTTAAAAAGATCAAAAGACGATAGAAAACTACATGAGATACAGACTAAGAATGAAAATGATAAAAACATCAGATGTATCCCCCACCTTCATATGTACATAAAATTAACTGTTTAGCGCTCAGGATTTAATAGCAGCCAGTCACATAATAGCAGGACATGCAGTTGGTAAACAACCCCCACCCCCAATTGTATCGAGATATAATTTAAGGAACAAGGGTTAAGTGGAAAAGGATAGTGAGATAAGGGGACCTGAGACATCCATGCCTTTTTGACGGTTGATAATCAACTGATGAAAAAGGCTTTGGACATAGATGACCTTAATAAAATTATTAAACACTGCCCCA